>JAODAL010031736.1:0-48005 GCA_025379985.1 Phyllomedusa bahiana
GTCGTTCACCCCCCCCAATTCAGTCAAAGGGCCTGCAGAAAAGGGTAATTATCCCCACGTAAATCCCCCTTCTTAAGGAAGCTCGCCGAGGGGAAGATAACCACATAAATGCCCTAATCTCATTTAATTTAGCCCCAAGATATGTTGTTGTCTCAAACCCCATTTTCAAGACTTAAATAAACCCGGCCAGACACGCGGGCCTCGATTTTTCAAAAAGATTTATAGGCGACCCGTTCAAAAAATTGTTATGGAGGTTTCATTTTTTTTAAAAAATAGAACTCCCCGTACACATAGCCCCACTCCAGTTTGCACAGGAGGGGGGGAGAAATGAAAACGGACTTAGGGAGAAAACCCCTAGGAAAGGGGTGTCTAATCGGGGCTAGCTTAGGTTACCCATTCTGATGCTGCCATGGTTTGTTCTTGCCAATACCCTGCGAGTAGGGCCCATTTGGTTTTTTTTAGTCAAAAATTGCATGGCCAGATGGGGGGAGTTCATAGCCCGTTCCAGGGGTGTGTGGGGGGGGAGGGGGCTCCCACGTTGGCTGTCCATTACAGATATAAGCGGGCCCCCGAGGGCCCAGTCATTGCATTCAGGAGGGGGGTACCTGACCCATTCCAGAAGCATCCACCAGGTAGGGCCAATTCCCCCCATGTTGCCACCCAAGCCAATCACAGGTAAGGCCACATTTACTGCCTTTGAACTGAAACCATACTTATATTTGCACCTCGACTCTTATCTGTAAAATATTCATTCTGTCTATCTGTCTAGTGTGCCTCCAATTTTATAGTATAACCCCACCAGTAAAAGGGTTCTTTGTCAACTTTTCAAAAATTTTATTGACATTTCCTTTTTGTCCAATCGCTTTGGGACAAAGAAAAATTTTACTGCAAAAAATTCTTTAGCGACAAAATTTTTAACGTTTTCGGTTCCCCCTTTTGGACCTTCATCAGACACTCGCTTACTGTTTAAAAAAAATTTTTTTCAAGGCTGGCAAACATGGAAAACTTGCTCTCTCTCTAACATTTCCCCGAAGCCATGGGCTGTTAAGCAAGCTTCCCTGTTTGCCAGCCCTTTATAAAAAAATTTTATTATACGTAAGCACTTTTCTGAGAAGGTCATGGGAACCCAAAACGTTAAAATTTGTCGCTAAAGAATTTGTCGCAGTATGAATTTTTCGTTGTACCATAGCGATTGGACACGAAAGGAAAATAGGCAAAAAAAATTTTTTGTAAAAGTTGACAAAGAATTTTTACTGGTGGGGGTATATACTATAAATTGTGTTTTCTGTTTATACCAGCCCCAAATATATGCCATAAGCCTGGTGTGCAAGCAATTTTAAAGGGGAATTAGTGTGCCCCCAAGGAAAATTAAATTTTAAAAAAACTTTAATCTGAGTTGCTGTTTTCAGAAACTGAACTCACCCGCCTTATACTCGATCTATTTATATACCCCCCCCCTAGGGGGTTCCTGGCCTTGTTTTTAGTCGGAACGGCCCCGGCTTTAACAAAACAGAAATGGGGGCAGCCTATTAGCTGGCGATTTTTGTTTAACCCAGTGGGGTAAAAAAATCTATTCAGCCTTTCGGGGTCGTTGGCGAGGAGGTTTTTCTCTTGTCCCCCCTGGTTTTCCCTGTGCCGTGGGGGACAGGGGTTGCGGTGGGACAGTATCTGTGCCCTTATGTACCCCTGGGGGACAGCGCAACTACGATATACAAAAAGTCAGGCCGTGACCCTGGGAGTGGGTCGGCGAGGCGGGTTTTTTCCCTGACGTTTGGGTGGCGAGCGGTGGGTCAAGACAAAGGTATGGAGTGCGGGTCCCTTACTCCCCAGAACAAGGGCTACGCAGTGGGTTTTGTGGGGGTCCTAAGATTACTCAGCACTAGACAAGTCAGAGTGCAAATACAAGGTTTGGGTGCATTCAGGTTACATTTTGTGTTAGTAAAAAGAGTTGCAAGGAAGGGGGCCCCCATGAAAAGGGAAAGATGTGGGCCCCCTGGGGAAACAGTCGGCGAAGTTAGCCGGGGGGCTGGGCCGCCCCGGGGCTGTGGCTATAAAGGGAGTAGGGTCCAGCTCGGGCTCCTCAAGGAGCCAGTAAAAGGGGCGGTAAAATGGCGCAGTGGGCAGTTACCCTTTAAAAGCTATTCTCTTGCAAGCTGCCTAGGCTAAGCTTGAGACTGAAGACCTCGATACCTACAAGGCCTTCCTAGCAGCTGCAGAACGTCACGTGGGTAGAGGCGGAAGCTGCAGAACGTCCGAGCGGATAGAGGGGAGCTGCCAAACCCGGGGAACCGAGGAACGCAGCATGAGCGTGACCCCCAAAATTAAGGGCTTCAGCTGAAAAAAAGGCCCAGCCCCCCCAGTCAGTCAAGAGCTCCTGAGACCCAGGTCCCGAAGCAAAGGGACGGGGGATTTTCCTTGGTGGATAAAGGGGGGAGACCTGGACACCTTCTTTTTTTTTTCTTTTTTCGAAAAAATTTGCCATCAGTACCAGACCTGGGACCAGTGGGTCCGGTTCCTCACTCCTTTGTTCAGAGGTAAAGCCCTGGAGATCTTGGGGGGCCGCCCACGTGCCCCCCTAAAACCTCCCGAGAAAGTAAAAGCGACGTTGACCCGGCAGTAAAACCTACCCCTGGATGTACAGGAAAAAATCTGGAGTTTGAGGGGGGCCTACAGACAGCTGGGCTGATCACTGGGGGCCCCTCCAGAGAGCATCAACCAGGGGACCTCGGGGTTAAAAATCCCCCCCGTCCCAGCTGAAGGAGTCTCACCCGGAGCAGTTTTTGTAACTGCCCAGAGGAACTCCAACAGCACTTCGTGCCCGGGGAAACCCGGGGAGGGGCCACCCCCACAGAAAAACCTCGAATAAATTTTCCAACAAGGGGGCAGGAGGTCGGGCCACCACTGGGGGGGGTAAGATCCCGCGGGGCCGTTGCCCCTCCCCCTAAGCCCAGGGGGCCCCCAGCCCATGCTTCCAAAATCTGGGGGGGAAACCCCCCGACTCGTCACCTATGCAAACAGGGGGAAATTTAGGCCGTATTCCCCACCCCGAAGGGCCGTCCCAGTCCTCTTTTCCAAGGTCCCCCCAAATGTTTTGTTTGTGGGGGGGGGGGAAGGCCCCTTGTAAACCTGCCAGTACTGTGGCTGGTTTTGTGGCCAGGGACTTTTGGACCCGGTTGCGGAGTCTGGGGTACGGCCTGAGCTGGTGCCCCCCAAAGGATACCCAGAAAGACCGGTGCTGTCCCCTGAATTGGAGGCTTTGTGCTGCGCTGCCGTGTCCAAAGGTATTTGGAGGGGGTGCCGGGCGGGGAATGCGGGAGGTGGGGGTATTTTCAAAATTTCCCAGTAGTTTTTTGTTAGCACAGATTGGGGGCAGCTGTACCTGTTTTGGGCCCCTGAAGCCCAAGGCTCCCCCCCACAAAAATGAATGTGTTATCCCCCCCAGGTAAATAATGTGGACAATGTTTTTAAAACATGCATACTAAAGGGGGGAAGGGGGGGTGGGTGATATGGTGTGTTCCTCCCCAAAACCTGTTGAGAGGATTTAAGGGTCGGGGTTCAATAGGGCGCGGGTGTGTCCGGGAAGTCTGCTGGGATTTTTTTGCCCTCTGGGGGGCATCAGAGGGGACAGACAGGGGGCAGCGCTGCGGTGGGGGAGAGCGGTAAAGCAGGGCCCCCAGGTAAGGCTACAGAGCAGGGTCCCCCCCACAGCCAGGACAGACAGGGGCAGACGCTGGGGGTTGGGAAGCATGCAGGTGAGCGGGGGGGGCTTCCAAGTAAGGCCACGAGCAGGGTCTCCCCACAAACGGGATGTGGGAGGGCCGGTTAGACCAACAGACTGGTGACCTGTACAGACGCCAAGGGGGAGGGGGACCCACCACTTTTGCAGGGTCGGGGGCTGCTGTCCGCGCAGGGGGGCCCAGGAGCCGGGGGCCCCCTCAGGGGGCCCGACGGTGTCCTCCCATGGGCCGGGTAAAGTCCCCGGGTAGGGGGGCAGGAGTAGGTACCAGGGAACCCAAAGGTTTGGCTATTCACCCATTTGGCCACTTTTGTCGAAGTTTCAGGAGTGTTTAGGGGCTGATGACACCTGAAAGCTCTCAAGAGCAGGCAGCACAGCCCCCTTTGGACTCAGACCCCCCGGGGTGGTCTGGGACCAAGGACGGTGTACCACGTGCGGTCGACTGGGTACCCCGGGAAAGGGTGGCCCGGGGGCCGACGGTTGATGGTCCCCTTCCTTCAGGGTGGAGTTGTTGCGGGTGGCACAGGGTTTTCCGAGGGCCCGGGAACCTGGGGATCACCAAGCAAAGGAAGGGGCCCACTTTTACTGGCCAAAGATGGGGACTGATGTGGCTGCCTTGCCGTTCGTGCGGGCACCTTCAGAGGGTGGGGAAGGGGGGTGGGCCCCTTCCCCACTGGACCCCCTGCCTTCATAGACAGCCTTTTAGGGGGGGTGGTGTGGTTATTTAATTGTCCATTCCCCGCAGTCCGGGAAACACTTTTGTACTGACGGTTTAGCTATCCCCCGGTACCCGGAAGGGTAGCCTTTTCTCCATTGGGGGCCCACAAGGTGGGGCCCCCGCCTTCTGGAGATTTTTTCTCAAAGGGGTTTCCCCGGAAAAGCTCCCTGACCGGGGGTCCCGTTCATTGATAAAGGGCAACATTGGTGGGCCCGCCGTACCACCCACAGACAATTTTCCGTGGAAACGGTTCAATGGAAACCCCCAAGCGATGTTAAGATGTTGGTCGACAGCCACGGCGCACTGGGAGGGCACCTCCCACACCCCACTATTCATTACCAGGGGAAATTCCACGGGCTTTAACAGGGTTCCCCCGTTTGAGTTCCTGTATGGGGGACGTGTAAGGGGCCCCTGGCTCTGGAAGGAGGGCTGGGAAGGAGGACTTAGCGACCCCGGAGGTGTCGGTCATTGAGTATGTCAGCGCTTCCCTGACAAAAAGCAGGTTGATGCGCAGTACGCGAAAAAAGCAAAGGGGCCAGGGCCCACCCAAGTAGTGGGGACGACCAAAAGTTGTGAGAGGACCTACCGGTGAGTCAGAAAGTTGGGTCAGTCCCCCTACCACAGGACAAGCTTTTAGGCAGCCTGGAAGGCCATAGGTCGTGCACCAGCAACTCAAAAAACGTCAAGTACTGGTCACCCTGGACCATGGCCGGGGAAAAGGGTAAGCCCTTTCCCGTGAAAAATGATGAAGGCCATCACGGTGGGAGGCATGGGTGTGCAAAACCCGCCCGAGGAAGGTGGGGGAGAGGGCCTCTTGGTTGCTCCCCCCGTCAGGGCGGGTGGTCCCTAAGGATGTGGAGATCTGCGGACAGCTCCTGGGGGACCAACGGTCCAGCTGTGGGAAAAAAATCTCCCCCCCTTCCGGCATTGTTCACCAACGGCCTGGGGAAGGACGGAGTCAGCCCTCCATCCGGGACACCGGGGGTCACCCCCCCAATCCCTGCGGCATTCGGATCTCCTGAAGTGAGCAGCACATGTGAAGGAGATCGACGAGATGCGAAAATGGGGGTCCCCCGGGTCCAACGTGCCTGGGCCTCGCCCCTAGTCTCGTCCCCAAGAAGGACCGGACCACCCCGTTCTGCATGGTTACAGGGGGGGCTCAACGCTGTCCGGTACGATGCGTACCCCAAAGCCATGCCCTCGATGACCTCTCGACAGTTGGCCGGGGCCAAGTACCTGACCTGATAGATCTGGCGGGGATATTGGCAAATTTCCCCCGACCCGGAAGCAAGGAACGTTCTGCCTTTATCACCCCATTCGGGACTGTCGAATCCAGTATCCCTTCGGCATGAAAATGCCCTGCCACTTTTCAAGGATGGTCAACATGCTGCCAAGGGACTTGAAGGGCGCGGGTGCGTACCCGGATGACATACCCCTTTTTCGTCCACCTGGGAGGATCACTCCAGCACCCGATGAGGTGCTCGGACGTATCCCCCGGGGGCTTGACCATCAATCTGAAAGTGCCAGCTGGGATGAGTGGGTCCCCCTACCCGGGGGAAGGGAGGTGGGGGGGCCTTGAAGCCAGGCCCGGAAAAATGGATGCCATCGCATCCTGGCCCACCCCCCAGGCAAGAAGCAGGTGAGTCTTCTTGGGCACCGCTAGGATATAGGAGGTTTGTTCCACTATGTAGCCTGGCAAAGCCCCCGACGGGCCTGGGAAGAGGTTCCCCCCCCCCGCAGTCGATTGGCAAACGACTGCGGGACGGCCTTCCCGGCCCCCAAAAGGCAAACCCCTCCAGCCCCCCCCCGTACTACAACCCAATTCACGCGGCAGTTTTTTAGTACAAATCGACGCCGTGACTTGGCCTTTTGCAGTGCTCGCCAGGGGACAACCGGGACAGGAACATCCCCTTATTGTACCCGAGCTGGAACTTCGCCAAGGGAAGTGGCCTATTCAAGATGGGAAGGAATGCCTGGGGATAGTTGGGCCCTGCAGCAGCTGAGCCCTACCCCTACGGGGTCATTTTTCGGGGACAGACCCAAACCCCCTGAGCTGGTTATACACGGGTTCCGGAACGTTGGGAGGTTTTTCTACGTGGACCCGGGTTTTCCCCAGTACAAAATTTGCCCTTCCCCCTGTAAAGGGGGGACACGGCAATGGCGATGGTTTCCCCACAGGGAAAAAGGGGGAAAAAAAAAAAGGGGGGCGCATGGGAGAGCACCACAAGGGGCTGCCCCCCAGCGCCCTATAAAAGGGGGGGGGGTGAGAATTCCCAAAAAATGACAAAAACGTTCCCCCCTAACTTCGAAATGGCCGCGAAGGAAAAAGTCAATTATACCCATGTAAATGCCCTTTTTAAAAGGGAAACTCGTCGCAGGGGGGGAAACACCAAAATCAAAAGTAGTCTCTCTCCTTTAATTAGCCCAAGTATTGCTCTCTGAAACCCCCAGGGCTTCAAAAAAGGACTTAAATTTAAAACCCCGGCCCGACACAGCGGGCCTCGATATTTCATAAAGATTTTTTAGGCGATCCGTTCATAACTTGTTATGGCGGTTTCTATCTTAAAATTGGAATCCCCTACATTAGCCACCACTCCCAGTTTGCTGGGCAGGGGGGCCCGGGAAATTGGGAAATGGACTTAGGGGAAAATAGGATAGGGGTATTGCATCAGGGGTAGCTTTGGGCCCCCCGGGGTTTATGCTACCACTGGTTCTGTTCTGTGCCAATGCACTGCCGAGGTCTGGCCCATTTGGGTTTTTCTGTCAGAAATTGCATGGCCAGAGCAGGAGGAGTTCATAGACCGTTCCAGGGGTGTGGGGGGGAGTGTAGGGGGCTGCCACGTTGGCTGTCCCATTACAGGTATAAGCAGGAGCCTAAGATAAGCCCAGTCATTGCATTCAGGAGGGGGGTACCTGACACATTCCAGAAGCATCCACGCAGCGCAGGGCCACATCTGCCCTCCCTGTGAGCCCAGCTCCAAGCCAACCACAGGTAACCGGACACATTTTACTGCCTTTGAACTGTAACCATACTTATATTTGCATCTCTGACTCTTATCTATATAATATTATCATTCTGTACATATCTGTCTAGTGTACCTTTAAATCGATAAACTTTAATCTGAGCTAGTCTGTTGTCTTGATAACTGAACTCACCCACCTTATACTCGGTCTATAATATATAGCTACTCCAAGGCTGGTTCCTGGCCTTGTTATAAGTCGGTAACGGACCGGTCTTATAACTAAACTAGAAACTGGTGGCAGCCTATTAGACTGGCAGATTTATGTTTAACCAGTGTGGGTAAACAAATCTCTCTCAGCTGTTCAGGGTCGTTGGCGAGGAGTGTGTTCTCTCATCCTTCCTGGTTCTCCCTGTGCCCGTGTGGACAGGGGTTAACGGTGGAACAGTATCTGACTGACCTTGTGTACCCCTAGGGGGGCAGCGCAACGTCATGATACACCCCAAGTCAGGCCGTCGAGCGGGCTTTTCCCTAACAGATGGTTTTGAAGTCCAAAAACCATGTGAAAAACCTACAGAAAACCCTTCCAGTGTGCATGTAACCTAATATTGCCCTCTATGTATAAGAATATAGCTATTATAACACTGCCTCCTATGTACAAAAATATAACTTCTATAATACTGCCCCCTATGTACAAGAATATAACTACTATAATACTGCCCTTTATGTACAAGAATATAAATATTATAATACTGCTCCTTTGTACAAGAATATAACTGCTATAATACTGCATTTTATGTACAAGAATATAACTATTGTAATACTGCCTCCTATGTACAAGTATATAACAACTATAATAACACTGCCCCTATGTTCAAGAATATAACTACTATAATTCTGCTATGAATAATATAAATTTTATAATACTGTCCCCTATGTACAGGTATATAATTATTATGAAACTACCCCTATGTACAAACATATAAATGATCTCCAACTGTTTTAGTAATGCATTTATCTTCCCACATAGTGTTGCTCTAAGCCTAAAAGATTTTTTATCCAGTTCTAAAAGGTTATTCTTTGGAAACTTCCCCTCTGTAACTTTAACTATATATTACTTTTCCATCATATAACTGGTGATATATTTCTGTATATATTTATAGCACTCATTGGGGTTAAATAGGATACTGTCCTACTATATATGTGTAGGCAACAAAAGCAGATTACCTATCACAATACCATTAAAATGAGACTATGGCATTGAAAGGTATCCAAATCCATACGTTTCACATATCTTAAAATGTAAATTCTTCATTGGCTAAAAGTACATCTTTTAACTTTCTATTTTTGTTTAACAAAAACTTGCTAATTCCAGAATTGTTGATCAAATGCTCACATAGGCTGCCAAGCCAAACCCTCCTTTTTTGTACTTTTTTCCCCATTACATCCTCTGTGCTGTTCCCACAACCTAGACAGCTTGTCAGAGCTGCTTAAATAAAACAGTGAACGGAGACTAGGAAATGCCATTCAGTCCCAATTGATCTCCTAATATTCTATGTTGAAATGATAATTGGTACAGTCCTCATAGGAGAGGAAACAAAATAGTAACAAGTAAAAGGAAAAAAAAAGTACAGAAGAAACAAAAGTTCATTTCAGCCACCACTTCTTTTATCTGGTGATGTGTTCAAATGAACAGATACATTAAAAAAGAAAACACGGCTATATATCCCCCATCTGCTGGAGCCGGCCGTCCACAATTCTTTTCAGCTGACATAATCCAGATTGATTCGTTCAGCAGATAAAATTCAGAACCCTTCTGCCCTTTATATGCGCAACATAATACTGCTCTTTATTCAGTAACAATGTAGCATAATGGGATCAGAATGTACAAAATGACTGTACTTAAATTACTGTGACATACAAGGTCCTAACACAAATTGTGGTTTACTGAAAAAAAAAAATCATTATTAAAATTTCCCTGCGCTAACAAGGTCGCGAGAATTTAACTTTTTTGTAAGAGGGAAAAACAGGGCTTTTTTTGGATACTGTAAAAAATAAAGTAACTGAGTAGATTTAAGACTTATAGGGTTTTTTTCACTTTAGAAAGGCATTGAGTATCTATGGGTGCAACTGTATGGCTGTAGCAGCCATAGAAGCTGCTGTAGGGCCAACAAGTTGAGGGGTCCCACAGACATAAATAACTAAAACTTAGATCGCCATTGGGTTCCTATGCAGAGAGCGTAGAATCATTAAGTCTTGAAGAAGCCATATGCAATTATGAGAATAACGTACAATCGTAGCTCACATGTTAGGGTTTATATGATAGGCGTTCTATGTTTCATATTTAAGCCATTGCTAAGTTGGCCACTGAGGTTAAGAGGTCACACTAGGTAACAGGTAAACATTGCCACCATCTTGTTAGGGACATAACAGGTTGGTGGTTATGTTAGCGCTACTATGGTGTCTATTATATTACCATATACTATATTATTTATATATTATATATTTATATCTATATTTATATATATATTATAGTATCTTTAAATAGTATATATAGATATATATATACACACATACACACACTCTGAGAATGCAGAGGACAGAGCACTATTTTGGCACTGTGTGCACTTAATTGTGTTTTCAATGCAAATCTTCGTCTACCCACAAAGTGAATAGGAATGGGAGCGCTCCTGTAATGGAAACTCTTGGCAAGCAAAGTACCACTAAATCTGCAGCCATATCATTGTTAGGATCAGTAGGTGTCTCATCCTAGTGATATGTTTATCATATAGGAAAAGCTCTGTATACTGTATAAAATTTAATGGAAATGCATAACTTCTATTTAAATACTAAATAAGGGAATTTTGAGTTAAAAGTAAAATGGGGACTCCCTTTTTTACCCTGTTCTATTAGCCAGAGTAAAGAGAAGACCAGGTGAACATTGCATATTTGGGCAGAACTTTGTGCTGTGCAGTCCCTCTGTTATGGCTTCTAGAAATACAGTATATGACTAAAGAGTCAGCAGGTGTTAACATTCCAGTTTTCAGAGGTGTGTTCCTGAGGTACAGCACAACACAGAGTTATAAGAGAAGATGCTCCGGAACTGTTACTTCATTAAAAGGATTTACTAAAACAGACATGTCAGCTTGTCTTTAAGGCAGTAAAAGTTTAAACCCAACAGCAGGATAAACTTCTCTATAACTCCCATAGGTTGAAACAAAGAGGACAGACGAAAATATAGCCACCACTCCACCAAGACCGTGGCAACTGTAAATGAAAAATTGGAGGTTGGTATCTTTGTTCTTTCAACTTTAAAGGGAATGTGCCACCTTTTGTTTTTATGTAAACCACATTTTAACAAATTTTTGGTTATGTTTTTCGTATCACTATTAATAATTACATAGTTTGTAAGGCCGAAAAAAGACAGACATCCATCCAGTTCAGTCTATTGTGCAACAGTGTTGATCCAGAGGAAGGCAAAAAACCCCATGAGATAAAAGCCAATTGTCCTGATTTTAGGGAAAAAATTCCTTCCCAACTCCAATCTAGCAATCAGAATAAATCCTTGTTATACTATTACACTCTAGAAATGCATTGAATGCATTTGAACTCTATTATTGAATTTACCATGACAAGTTCCTCTGGCAGTGAGTTCCACACTCTCACTGCCCTTAGGACACGTTCCCACTGCACAGGACAAATACCGGCCGGTTTGCCGGCCGGTATTTGTCCTGTTTTGCGGCCGTCCCCATGGCCGTGGGGGGGCGGCTTTTGTCCCCGGTGTGCGGAGAAAAGCCCTCCCCCCTCACATTGTGAAGCTCATAGTCCGTCCGGAAACCGGACGGAAGATTGTGCTTCTACAATGTTTTCTGAGCGGACAGCCGGCGACAAAACCGTCCGACGGCAAAACCTATGCAGTGGGGACTGCTGCACAGGTTTTGCATAGAGCACAATTGTGCTAATTTTCGGCCGGTTTTTCAGGCGGTCTGAAAAACCGCAAACCGGCTGAAAAACCGGACGAAAACCCGTGCCGTGGGGACATGCCCTTACAGTAAAGAATCCATTTCTATATTTATATAGGAACTTTCTTTCCTCAAGACATGGAGGATGCCCCTTTGTTCTCGGTACAGTCCTGGGTATAAATAGATCTTGAGAGAGATCTCTATATTGACCTTTAATATATTTAAACATATTTATTATGCCCCCATGAAGCTGTCTTTTCCCTAAACTAAATAACCCTAACCTTGCTAATCTTTCTGGGTATTGCAGTCCACCCATTTCTTTTATTATTTTTTTTTTGCCTGCCTTTGCACCTGTTCAAACTCTACAATGTCTTTCCTGTGAACTGGTGCTGAAATCTGTACACAATACTCCATGTGTGTTCTAACCAGTGACTTGTATAATGGGAGAATAATGTTCTCATCATGTGCATCTATGCCCCTTTTAATACACCCCATAATCCTATTTGCCTTGGCAGTTGCTGTCTGACACTAGCTGCTACAATTAAGTTTACTGTCCACTAGGATTCCCAAGTCCTTCTCCATGTCACTTTTACCCAACTTTTTACCATTTAACATGTAATCATGTAATGAATTTTTCCTCCCCATGTGCATAACCTTGCATTTATCAGTGTTAAACCTCATCTGCCACTTCTCTGCCCAGGCCTCCAACTTATCCAGATTCCTTTGTAATAACACCTTATCCTCTTTTGTGTTGATTACTTTACAGAGCTTAGTATCATCTGCAAAGATCGATATTCTACTGTGCAATCTATGTGTAAATGGATTTAATGAAAATATTAAAGAGGATAGGGCCCAATACTGAACCCTGTGGTACCCCACTAGTAACAGGGATCCAGTCTGAGTATGTACCATTAATCACCACAATCTGTTTTTTTTGTATCACTGAGCTAGTTATCCACTTGCACACATTTTCCCCCAGTCCAAGCATTCTCAATTTACTTACCAACATTTTATGTGGCACCGTATCAAATGCTTTAGAAAAATCTAAATATATGACATCCAGTGCCTCACCCCGATCCAGTCTAGCACTGACTTCCTCATAGAAGCTGATGAGATTAGTCTGACAGGACCGATCCTTCATAAACCCATGCTGGAACGGCGTTATACATTTATTTTCAGTGAGATTCTCCAGGATAGCATCTCTGAGAAAACCTTCAAACATTTTACCTACAACAGAGGTTAAGCTTAGTGGCCTATAGTTTCCTGACTTTGTGACCCCTTTTAGAATATTGGCACCACATTTTCTATGGGCCAATCCTTTGGGACATACCCCGTTATTAGACAGTCCATAAATATTAAGAATAGGGGCCTATGTATGACATTACTTAACTCCCTTAGGTTATGGGGGTGTATACCATCAGGACTTGGTGATTTGTCTATTTTAATATTCTTAAGACGGAGCTGCACTTCTTCCTGGGTTAGACAAGAAACTTTTAAGTTGGAATTTACCTCCTCCCTCTGTTCAACAGGAAGCTCATCCTCCTCGGAGAAAAAAATATTTAATAGATTTGCTTTCTCCTCATTGCCCTCCACAATATCTCCCTCACCACTTTTCAAAGGGACAACATTTTATGTTTTAATCATTTTACTATTTATATAGTTAAAAAATATTTTGGGGTTAGTTTTACTTTCTATGGTGATATGTCTTTCTGTCTCCAGCTTATATATTTTATTTTTTTCTTCTTATAGCTTTTTAGTGCCTCTTCACTGCCGTCCTGTTTCAGTAGCTGAAACGCTTTCTTTTTGTTATTTATTGCCTCTTTTAAATCTCTGTTGATCCACATTAGGTTTTTCCTGTTTCTAACTATTTTATTACCATAAGGTATGTACCTCTCACAGTGGTTGCTTAGGATGTTTTTCAAGATCTCCTATTTATTATTTGTTCTGCTGTTTTTAAACACCTTGTCCCAGTCAATACGGTTTAGGGCCTCTCTAAGCAGAATAAAATTAGCCTGCCTGAAATTCAGTGTTTTTGTGGCTCCTCGACAAAGAACTCTATTTAATTATAAATGGAAATTCTGCAGTTTTCAGTCAGGCCTACTTTTCAGCAGTCTCCTCATTATCCGTACAGGCAGGTTTATACTGAAAGGTGGCGCGAATGTGTATAAATAACACTGGATGCACCATTCACAATAGGAGATGGTCACAGCTCACCTCTACCCCCTCCCAGTGACTTCTTCCCAGGTTAAAGAGCATGACTAGAAAACTCTCCTATAGAAGACTATGGCTCAGCTCCTGTTCACAGGCTCCTATGTTCATGAAGCTGCTGTAAAACATCTCTCTAAATGCTGTTAAAAACAGTTCAGGCAAGATGGCTGCTCTCATAATCACATACAGAAAACAGAATTAGAGTTAAAAAAAAAGGCAACTGATTCCCTTTAAGGGTGGGTCTCAGAACTAAAAGTACTGTAATTTGCCAAAACTGGTAAAGATATGAATACCTCTTTTTTTTATTACCATTGTAGCGATTTGGCTTAATAATGCCGTACAACTAATGAAAAATATTGTTTGGGTGGATAGGAGGACAAAGAATTCCGATGGACTTCTGCCTGTATCTTTTGAAAAAAAAAAAGTAAAATATGTATCTATGTTGTGTCATGCTGTTTGCTGTGTTATTTATTTTATTTCTAAGACCTACTTCCTCCAACCTGGCTGTTTGTGGAGCTGCAGGCTCTGAGTTTACAGGGTGTTCTCTTTCTTTGTGTGGTCAAAGTGATAGGGTTTTAATTAAAGAGAATCTGTCGCCAATTTTTTTGTTTTACTTATTAAATCAAGCCCCTGATCCATATTCTTTTACTCTCAGTCGTTTTTATTTCCTGATTGTAGATTTCTCTATTCGGCCGTCTATATATGATTGTGGGGAAGACATTCTTGCTTGCACTGCTTTAACAGCAGTCAGAGAGATACTTTACAGCAGCTTCATGCACATAGGCTTCTTAAGACAGATTCTGTCCCATAGACGTCTACAGGATAGTTTTCACTGTGAAGGGATGGGAGAGGGGGAGCTGTGACCTCTCCTCTTGTGACTGGTGGATTCTGTGTTATCTGTACACAATGGTGTCTCCTTTCAGTTTGACCCTGCTTTTACTGATAATGAGCACACTGCTGAAAAGCTCTCTAAACAGAACAGGAAGTGTCAGACGATTATTAGGCTTAGTGGCCAAAGTGAAAACTGCAGGACTTATGAATTATTAAAAAAATACTGAAAGTGATATGGAAAATGAAAAAAAACATAACCAAAAATTCCTAAAAAATGTGTTTAACATAAAAATATGATTTAAATAATAAGTCATTTTTTGATAACACATTCCCTTTAAGCCTATCTGCATAGTTGCTTCACTGTGTTTCTTTAAATATACTGGAGCATTGAAAGGGTAGCAAAGGTGCTCGTAGCCTATATCTTTTATATGGCAGAAGCACAGGCATGAGGCATTGACTACCAGGGCTTTGTAGCTATCATTCCTACTGTGTATGTAATGACTGCAAACTGCACATCTCTTCATCCCACATCTGTAAACATTGCATATCCCTATCTTTTACATTCAAATAAATAAAACAAGACAGCACAAATAAAGGGAAACTATCTGCGAGACCAGTCCCAGCAGATATACCGTGGGTGTCTCCAAAAATTCAATTGTAAGATGAAATTGTCACAATATGATGCTTACATAACCTGTCTTATGGCACAGATAAATTGGGGAAGATTTATTCACATCAGGCCAAAGGAAAATTGGAGGAGTTTGCCATTGCAAAAAATATACTTCCAACTCTCGTTATTCCATAGCTGCATAGAAAACTAACTTAAAGGGGTTTTCTCAGCAAACTGTTTCACTGACTCCAAAGTAGTTTGCACTGTGCACTGACTGTCTTCTAAGGCTGTGGGTGGTTCTGCAGCAGTCATTAGCATATTCAACTTCTAGTGATCATTTAGTCTGGCAGTGCAGGAGATTGTAATATCTAACTAGATTACAGATAAAGAATTGCGTTTCATTCCTCACATGTACCTTTTGTTTAGTGAAGCTAATCTTGTTAGATATAATTAGTTTGCTCGGAGCTCACTGCATCAATGGGGTGATGTCACTCTGTGCTTTCTGCTCTCAGCTAATCAGATAACAGATATGTCTGTCTGGTATGCAGGTAACCATAGAAACCTGTGTGCACTCAGAGAGCCCATAAAATCTTTTCTCATGACTAAAGTAAAATCTATTGATCAATGTATTTAGAAAAAAAAGTCTTTAACTGTCCTTTTATGTTAAAAGCTAATCTTTGTAGTGAGAAAACCCCTTTAGCAAGCAATAGCCATCTTACCATGTATACGTAGCAAGGTGGGGAAACCCATGTAGCAGCTGTTATGATAGCTATGTTGTTCATATTCTACAAGGCTCATGGGAAAAGAGCTGGACCTCTGCAGTGCTACAGTGGATATATTATTCCTCAATCATCTCTGACTCATTGAGCCTTACAATATAAATAGGTTTAGAGTCAAACAGATATTCATCTACATATACAGTTGAAACCAGAAGTTTACATACACTATATAAAAGATACTTATGCATGTTTTCTCACTGACATGAAATCAGAATAAACCTTACCTGTTTTAGGTCAATTAGGATTACCACAATTATTTATTTCTGTCAAATGCCAGAAACCAATTAATATAATTTTCATAATTAAAAGGATTATTATTTTTGCAAAGTTAATGACCTCTGCCTTGGTTAATTATATTGCCTGGATTCTAAAACTTTTATTTCTGCTTGCCGTCATTGAATTGGAACTTTTTTCTTTACACCTAGGGGGTAAAAATCCATACAACTTTATCTAATCTATATAATTTGACACTGATATATTGTTACAACTATCACTCTGGACCAGGGGTCTCAAACTCTGCCAATTTGAGGTTGATGGGCAGCATTCCTTTTGATTTTGATACAATACAAAATTACTGCCCAGGTCAACACTCTCACGTCCACGTGAAAATTATGTACTTTTTTTTTAACTTTTTCTGCAATTTTTTTTTTTTTTGCAATATGGGACTAGACTGCATTGCAATGTGTTATGCCAGTTGTCAGTCAGTCAGACTATGCCTTCAGGCAGTGCCTTGCAGGTCTATGTTACAGACACACCAGAGGCCGTTGTTTTTGGGTATGTTCACACGGCTTATTATCTCGCGTAATTATGCACGTATTGCGCTTAAGGGTATGTTCACCTTCACCTTCCCTACATATTTACGCTCTAATACGGGCGAGATGCGCGCCGCAATTACGGTAATCCATAGTTCTCTGAGAACTATGGATTACGCCTCCTCTCCCCGCTCGTACAATACGATCGTATTGTACGCTCAGAGAGATAAGTGACACGTCAATTACTTGCGTGTTCGCGGCGAGTAATGAATGTCTATGGGGACGGCGAGTTGTCGCCCCCACCCCACCCCATATAGGGAATACGCACATATTAGCGAGAGCTCCCAAAAGACACAATGTACTGCGCCGCGTACTATACGCGCCGCAGTGCATCATGTGAACATACCCTAATATGCGGCGAAATGCGCGCCACATTTATGGTAATTCATAGCTCTCATAGGGAGCTATGGGTTACGTGTCATCCCCCCCGCACGTACAATACGATCGTATTGTACATGGGGTGGAGAATTGACATGTCAATTGTTAGCGGTGAATACGTGCCGTTGATAAAGCATATCTATGGGGCCGGTGACCGCCCCCCTGTGCTTTGGAATTACGCGCTGATCAGCGCATGGTTCCAGAACACCCCACGTATTGTGGTGTGTACTACATGCGCCGCAATAAGCCGTGTGAACATACCCTTAAGCCTCCAGCTGTCTTGGCAACCATCAGCACCCTGTGATTACACAGCGGGGTGTTGATGGACAGAAGGATCCTCCATCCACTGTCAAATCCATTACATACCGCAGTTGTTATTGATTGCAGCATCTAAAGCAGACCTGCACAACACTGGGAGAAGGATGCCAGACTGCCTGGGTTTGTACCCTTTGCCCACCTTGGCCTGCCCCCCTGCCAGCCTGGGAACCAAGGCACCACCCCTGTGCCCATCCCAAAGCGCCACCACGCTGGGTGGTGCCATATGCTGTGCAGGCTGGGTTAAATGGCAGGGACCAACACGCTCCTCCTTCAACCTGCCTTCTGCTATTCTGATTTCGCTCAGGAGCTCCAGTGTAGCAGAGGTACAGATCACAGTCTCAGTGTCCACATTGAGACCCCTGTTCTAGACTCTATCACTCCAGATTATTGTTAGACCGGATATACCTGTAACAAACACAGTATCAGGTCTGTACAACCTCTGGATGTAAACAAGACTAATCCCATTCACCAACAGCAAGTAGAGATGTTGAAAATGGTGGAGGATAAAGGTGGATTATAAAACCTCAGAACTTTGTGTTGTATAAAAACTAGGATGTTTTTGCATAAACAGGAAAATTTTTCAAGATATTTACTATTAGCAATATGGATATTATATCAAGGTTGTCGAAGGGGTTAAGGGGCATGTAATAGTATACAGACATTCCTAGAAAAAAAATCAGACCTAAAGAAATTGTGCTCAACAAAGACCTGCTTTTATCCCTTCCCTTCGTCTTCAGATGAGAATTAAGAAATAGCTGAGGACTAATCCTTTTTGAGTGGGTTTCTGCTATTCAGGCCATGGCAAATCATACATTCTTTTTGTGACAGGGCTTGAGTGACATTTGATCAGACAAACCTCAGTTTCAATGGAGACGCACAATGTTCAAAAACACACAGAGCAGATTGCAAGGTAGAACATTGTGCAGCCAGCGAAGGTCTTAGAGCTGCTGAATACAAAGTTTCTTGTTAAGACACAAACTGCCAGCAATTCGGTGACATTGTGACTGCTCTTTCAAAGAATCCAAGTTCAAAGGACACAAAATGCAACGTGCAAAAATGTGTTTATATATTTTCCGTCGGGCCCTTCTCTCTCCCTGGGGTCCATGAAATATCAGAACAAGCGTTGATTCATGTAAAAAAATTTGAAGGGGCGTATATTCATCAAAAAGGAGATAGAACAAAGGGACGGTTGTGTGAATCATAGGGACAAAAGTTTAACACTGCTGGAAAATCTGTCATAGGAATTCCGCACCACGATGATGGGACATGTGAAATGGAAGGGTTTTGGTGAAATGTCGTAATAGAGACCTGACGGTCTTACAAGTGCAAATAACTCCTGGTTTGGTGACATAGTAAAATTGTGATCATTCAGCAGCCAAGGTTCCAAATTCCAACAGTCATCCTGCACGTTTTAGATTTTTGGATCATTTAAAGCAGAGCCGTCTTAACAGCATTATGGACCCCTGGGCACAGCATTGCAGTGGGCCCTGCCCAAATACATGACATCACACTTGGCCATGCCGCAAGCCCCCCTAAGCATAGCCATATTATCACAATACTTATGTCCTGACACTGGCAGCCTACAAAACTATATGGACCCCTTCTCCACTATAGTTTTTAACTGCTTGCACGTCCTAAAAACAAACAATCAGTTAATTAAGCAAAGTCAACCGAGGGCTCGCGGGTATGTATCTTGTAATCGTGGTACATATATAGTCCACCTCGGGCCACTGCCTGGTGGGGCCCCTGGGAAACTGGCTAGGATGCCCAATGGAAAAGATGCCTGATTTAAAGGGCATGGTCATATTTGGCCAAAGGTTTATTATACTGTATATAAAGTTTTTGGACTTCATATTGCATCTTTATGAGTCAGTGCAGAATATGCTGCATGTAGTAACATTGGTATATCTGCAAGTGCACCATGTTGTCAGATGCTATTCTACACAGTGTGCTCTCCATATAAGTACTATTTTGAAAGCATTTAGGAGGTTTGTGTTATATGGTATTTCTATGGAGGAATACTATCATATCATGCACATTACAATTTATTGTAGTATAATTTTGCACTTGCTATTCTGCTGTTGGAGTCACTTCATGCATATACACTGACAAGCAAAAGGGTAATAATGTTTTCAACTTTTGACTTTCAGGTTCCAGATCTCACCAGTCACTACTGCTTTTAACATGAGACTACCATCATTTTATAGACATCAATTTGACTTGCAACTATTTAGCATATGCTTATTCATGCAGATTCTAGTCATGTAACTACATTGTTACTGCTTTGCTCCTAAAGAAGAAATCGAAATTTAAATTTTTAGGATTTTGTTAGTATTTTGTAAATCCTCCTTTGGCTTTCAACACTTCCTGAATCCTTCAGGGCATGCTCTCAATCATAGTCAAGCATGACCGAAATTTCATTCTAGGACTCTTCTACATGTTCCCAATGTTGGTGCACACTGATCGACTCACTTGGGTATAAATACAGCTTTTTCTTCAACTCTTCCCACAAGTGTTTGATTGGGTGGAACAATTTATTCTTATTGTATACTACACATTACAACCTGTTCTCACATTCCCTAATAGCTGAGTGTATTATTAGGTTGATTCCCAATCGAAATTGGACAGTAGAAGATTGGAAACGGGGTGTATTGGAGTGATGAGATGAAAGTCAGTAGACCGGGCTCCAAATGGGTCTGGAAGAAACAAGAGGAAAGGTGGCTAATGGATCGAGAAATTGAAGGAACTGTTAAGATCAGTGCAGGAAGCCTGATGATATGAAGTTGTTTCACAGCCAAAGGCGTTGGATATTTGACCAGGATTCATGGTGATCTCAATGCTGAGCTATATGTGAGTGTCCTACAAGATGAGTTGCTTTGTAATTTTGTAATGACTACTGTGGGTACAAAAAGGACAGCGTAGTGTTCCAGTAGGACAATGACCAAAAGCATACATCTAGATTGGCGAAGAAATGTTTCAATGAAGTGAAGTAGAGTTACTTGATTGGCCTGCAGTTGAAGAAAAAGCTATATTCATATCCAAGCGAGTCGGCCAGTATGCACCAACATTGGGAATGTGTAGAAGAGAAATAGGATTAGATTTTGGTCAAGACATGCTTGAATTTGATCAAGAGCATGCCCAGAAGGATTCAGGCAGTGTTGAAAACCAAAAGAATATTTACAAAATGCTAACAACATCATACAACTTAAAATGTAGATTTGTAGGAGCAAAACAGTGACAATACAGTTACATGACAAGAATCTGCATAAGTAAGCATATGCTAAATAGTTGCAAGTCAAAGGTGTCACAGGTACCCCTGCGACCCTCATCCCAGGTCACAGGCGCACCCGTGCCCCTCCGGGGAGTCGGACAGTGGGCGCACTCGCTCAGCCAGCCAGGTCCCTGCTTACTTACCCGGCCGTCATACCGTGTACCGTACCTTCATGCCTACGTCCCTCACCACGTACCTTTGCCGCCTGTCCTGACTTTACCGCCTGTCCCTGACTACGCCTCATCTTACGATTCTGTACCACGCCTAACCTTGGCTGCCACCGCAAGCAAGTCATGTCAGGGGTAGTGACCTGGTAGACTCCTGCCGCAGCAAGTCCATCCCGCTTTGCGGCGGGCTCTGGTGAAAACCGGGACCTACTTACATTCCGTTCCCTGGCGTGGCCCTCACCATCGCTTGCGGTGGTCCAGTGGATCCCAATAAACCACATTTAACATAATGAGGTCCATCAGGTTTCTGTTGAGGCGTTTGTCATTTTAACTCTAAAAAAGCACAGCATACTACACTATTTTTCAATCACTTTTAACAGAATCTGCAACGGAGGGTCCAGACAGAACCTCCAACAGAGATGTGACCTATCTGCTTAGCTGAACTAATAGAGTTATTTTATCCTAAAAGATGCCTGTGCAGTGCCTGGTGTAAAGATGATGCTCGCTATGAGCCAGCCATGTTACAGAATGAGGAGGGCAGCACTTGTGGCCACCTTCAATATCAATTTCTATGGGAGTTCCGAATATAGCTAACTCAATTGGCTATACTTCAAACTCCCAAAAGAAATGATTAGAGAGGACACCCTCCTCATTCTTCAACAGAGAGTTTGTAGATAGCTATGAGTCAACTTGTTATGTGGATGCTCTTTCATGGGGACACCCCTTTAAGTGGATAGTGTGAGAGACATGGTAGAGACAGAGGGAGTTAGGGTAGGAGGGACAGCCACAGAGATAAGGACAGGAAATGTCAGAAACCACAAGGGGCCATAAAGAGATAACACTCTTGATTTCTGTTATATTAGTATATTATCCACCTATAAATATATTACTGATTTTTACTGATACATTAACAGAAATAAAACATATAAGCCGTGGCACAGTGCTCAGCCTTTACCCGTCTGTGGTATATTTCTCAACCCAGGTTACCAAATATAATTATATATTCAAGTACTCTATTGTGAAAACCAATAAATGCGAGCTTGATGGAAATTTGTCCATTACTTAAGTATTTTTTTTTATCTTACTGAAAAAAAAATTTAAGTCGTATTATCCTATCATGCGAAAGAATAGACAAGGTGATAATATAGTTGTGTTAAAGCCTCCCTGTATTTACTCATGTGTGAAACAGTTATGTCTGGTCACATAATTGGCACAGTTCTGCGGAATATTTCACATTTTATAATGAACATTAAAAGAGTTTGTGGATCATTACTTTATATGAGTTTCAAAGTTATTACATAAAAACCCAACAGGAAGGGTTATAAATTATTTCATCTGCAAGCCTGGCCTTAGTAAACAGAGTAAAGGCTCCACAGCCCAACGGGCAGATGTCTGGTAATAGGTAATGGACTTTATACACAATATAAGATCTGCAAAAAGGGAGAAAACTATTCCGGGGCTTGTACCTTTATTTTCAAGTGATTTTCCCACTGAAGGTTGTGTTGGTACCCTCAAAATGAAAGGGCATGCTGCTCTCAGTTGCCTCCTATGCAGAGACTTAAAACCTGTCACCCTGTTCACTTGGATGGAGCCATACGGAGTTTCCCTGGGAGCCATTGTGTAGTGGAACTGCTTATAGGGAACCTATCAAATAGGTTATGCCCCCTTGCTGAGGACAGCGTTAGTAAGTGACAGACATGCTGTTTACATCACTGTGTTCCTTATGCTATAAGATAAAGTAGTTTCAGAGCATTTAATGCTCAAATCTAGCAGTTTGCAGCCTGTTCTACCAGAAAAAAGGCAACTTAATTAATGAGCAGGCATTAGCCACACCCTTCCTTGTCTAGCTCCACCCACTCATGGCAGATTTAGCATTTTACATTGAATAGCTAGAAACTAATGAATAACTGCCAGGTAGGTGGGGCTAGCTGTGGGTGGGGCTAACCGTTGTTCATAAATTAAGTGGACAGGCTGCAAAATACCAGAATTGAGCATTAAATGCTCTGAAACGTTGGCATGTTAAAGAATATCCACCACCTGTCTGTCAGAAGAGGCAGCATAACCTATTTGACAGGTTCCCTATAAAGCAAGCTTTGTCACATTGCATTAGGGACAGAGGCCATACCTCAACAATCAGAATGGTATACCTTTCTAATTGTATTTAAGGCTATATTTCATATCTTTCAAGTGGTTGGAGCTTTATATTTGTGGTATAGCGCCCAAAGTCTGCTGCACAGAGTAAAAACATAAAATTACACCATATGAGGGAGCTTAGGAACTTATTTAAATATTGTGTTTAATGCCTAGACCACAGGTGTCAAACACAAGGCCCGCGGGCCACATCCGGCCTGTGGCCTTGTGTTTTCCGGCCCGCGATCTCCCTGACTGCAGAGTCAGTCAGTACAGGGAGAAGGCAGGAGGGATCGTTTCCCTCCCACCTTCTCCACTTGTATGTACAACGCTCGGTGAGCGCTGTACATACGGCGTCACAGGGGGAGTGACGCGCCGCTTTACTCACGCCCCCTGTGACGCTGGGTCTCCTCGGCGGCAGCCTGGCTACTGGGGACTATGGGGCATCTGCCTGGCTACTGGGGACTATGGGGCATCTGCCTGGCTACTGGGGACTATGGGGCATCACATGGCTACTGGGGACTATGGGGCATCTACATGGCTACTGGGAACTATGGGGCATCTGCCTGGCTACTGGGGGACTATGGGGCATCTGCCTGGCTATAAGGGGCATCTACATGGCTACTGGGGACTATGGGGCATATACAAGGCTACTGGGGACTATGGGGCATCAACATGGCTACTGGGGACTATGGGGCATCTGTCTGGCTACTGGGGACTATTGGGCATCTGCATGGCTACTGGGGACTATGGGGCATCAACATGGCTACTGGGGACTATGGGGCCTCAACATGGCTACGGGGGACTATGGGGCATCATCCTGGCTACTGGGGGACTATTGGGCATCTACATGGCTACTGGGGACTATGGGGCATCTGCCTGGCTGCTGGGGACTATGGGGCATCTGCCTGGCTACTGGGGGACTATGGGGCATCTGCCTGGCTACTGGGGGACTATGGGGCAACTACATGGATACTGGGGACTATGGGGCATCTGCCTGGCTACTGAGGACTATGGGGCATCTGCCTGGCTACTGGGGGATTATGGGGCATCTGCCTGGCTACTGGGGGATTATGGGGCATCTGCCTGGCTACTGGGGGACTATGGGGCATCTACATGGCTAATGGGGGACTATGGGGCATCTGCCTGGCTACTGGCGGACTATATGGGGCATCTACATGGCTACTGGGGGACTATGAGGCAACTCCCTGGCTACAGGGGGGCTATGTGGGGCATCTCCCTTTCTATATGGGGCATATTACCTGGCTGCAGAGGGCATATTACTATCTGGCTACAGGGGGCAAAAATACCTATCTACCTACATGGGCAGATATAACTGTCATCTACAGGGGGCTTTATAGCCACTTACCTACCTACAAGTAGTTCTAAAATTATGTCGGCCCTTTAAGGTACGCCGTGAGGCTGATGTGGCCCCCGGTGAAAACGAGTTTGACACCCCTGGCCTAGACAGTATGCAGCAATCTCCTAAGCTCCCCCTAGTGGCCAGAAAGTTATCAGTAAAAGCATACTTAGAGTTTTATTTAAAGGGGATAAAATCCCCTACAATAGTTGTTGCTGCGAGCCGACTGTTCATGTGAATGAGGAGGGTGGCGCTTGTGTCTGTCCTCTCCATTCACTTCTATGGGAGCTCCTGAATATAGCCACGTGTGTACGGTCAACTATATTCAAGAAATCCCATGGAAGTGAATGGAGAGGATGGACACAAGCAATGCCTTCCTTATTCACAGGCACAGTGGGCTTACAGCTAGTTGTGAGTGACCAATGCAGAGGATCTTGCTTAGTGGTCACATCTCATGATAATGTGTATGCATGAGGGCTAACAACGTTTGTGCCAAGTATATAGCTTGTACTATATAAAGCAAGGGTGTCAAACTGCGGCCCTCCATCTGTTGGGAAACTACAACTCCCATCATGCCCACTGTTATAGATTATACAAATGCATGATGGGAGTTGTAGTTTCCCAACAGCTGGAGGGCCGCAGTTTGACACCCCTGATATATAGCATTTGTACCCAGACCAGACAACACATCAGGGGTGTAGCTAAAGACTTGTGGGCGCTGGTGCAAAACTTCAGCTTGGACCCTTGTATCTATCCCAGACCAAGGCTGTTGACCACTAGTTTTCAACAACTGATTCCCTACTTGGCGTGATTGATAATTGTAGTGTTGGCAAGAAAATTATATCTACTTCAAGGGATTGTCTAATAGAAAATAAAGTCATGTTAAATGGGGACTAAGAAAAACAAGTTATACTACCAAAGTGTCGCGCCCCCCCATATCCCTCCTCCCTCCACCCCTATTCTTTGTGAGGTGAACAAGAAAAAAATTTAATGGCACCTTTGTTTTTTGGGTTTAGTTTTTTTTGTAGTTTACACTGTACAGTTTATTTGACATGTTTTCTGTATTCTGCAGGTCAGTACGTATACAAGAGCCAAAAAATACTGCCACATGATCACCGCATGTCACCACTATAAAGTGACTAATACCATCATAATATCACTGACCAAATCAGTTTAGCAAGACCAATATTACCAATAACAGTATACAGAGACCAAATAATACCACAACATACCACTACCATATAGTGACTAATTCCACCATACTGTTACCCATCAAATCAATATACCAAAACCAATAATAAGTCACATATCACCGTATTTCATCACTATAAAGTGACTAATGCCACCATACTATTACGGACCAAATCAAAATATCAAGACTAATACTGCCAAATAAAAGCAAATAAGACCAAATAATACCGCCACATAACACTACCATATAGAAACTGAATAAAACCAATGTGTACTGTATAACCTTACTTTACCAAAACCTATTACATTTGACACTATAATTCATAGCATTTGAGTTCAAATGGCACAGCCCCTGTTCATTTAACTTTCCATACATTGCCAAATCCCGTTGTATTGGTCGGATTAGTCTTTAATTTTGGGGTCCCTTTTCTCTGCCATCCTCCGGGGATTTGGCAATCCCACGGCCGTCCTGCAGGAATTTGCGGTGGTACCTTTAAATTAACGCGGCGCAAAGAGTAGCGATGATAGCGCTACTCTGCGCCTGGGGCTTCAGACCCTGCTACAGGCGGGTCCAACCCGCGCGGTCCGCTGCGAACCGCCCGCGGTCTCATGTGGGTTGAAAGCTTAGAGGACGCTCCCTCCTCCCTCCTCTTCCTTATAATAGTGCGCCTGATGTTGACTCAAATACAGGTCAACAGGGCAAGGAGATAATAATGACTGCGCGGCATGCAGGATGACCGGTGCTGTCACTTCCCCTGCGGCTGAAGAGATCGAACTACGAAGTGACCAGTCTGCAGGAGCCTGGTAAGGTAAGGATTTATATTTAATTATTATTAGACTTTAGGGGGCTACCTGCTAACAGAGAGGGCAATCCACTGGCTAACCAGAGAGGGCAATACCTGCAAAAGTAGGGCCACTACCTGGCTAACAGTGGCGGCACTACCTGGCTAACTGAGTGGGTCTTCTAACCTGGCAACATCAAGGCTCACTACCTGGCCAACCTAACTGAAAGACCTTCACCTGGCAACCAAAGGGGCATACCTGGCAACAAAGCTGCCAGCACCCTATCTCCAAGCTTGGGACATACCTGGCTAACTAGATGGGGGCCTACCTGGTCTACAGACCGGGTCGCCCAACCTGCTAACAGGGGCGCACTCACCTGTCTAACACTGTGGCACTCTACCTGGCCTAACCAGGGGCCACTTCCTGGCAACAGATTGCAAGACTACCTGGCTAACAGATGGGGCACTCACCTGGCTAACAGATGGGACATCTACCTGCAACCCGAGGGACATCTACCTGGCAACAGAGGGGACATCTACCTGGCAAACAGAGGGGACATTCTACCTGGCTAACAGATGGGGCTCTACCTGGCTTACAGATTGGGGGCACCTACCTGGCTAACAATGGGGGGCACTACCTGGCTAACAATGGGGGGCACCCTACCTGGCTAACAAAGGGGGGCATCTACCTGGCTACAAATTTGGCTCTACCCGGCTACAGAGGGGGATCTACTTGGCTACAAGGGGGCATCTACCCGGGCCCGTAAGGGCACACCTGGTTATGGGGGGCTACTACCTGGCTATAAGGGCATCTACCTGGCTTTCTTTCCAAAGCCGTATGCAAATTAGGGGGAGTGGGTGTGGCTTTTTGAAGGGCGTGGATACCAACAAGATGGGCGTGTCCCTGCAAATTTTTTGCCGCAGCGGGGCCCACGCGCGCGCGCCCACTAAATTTTCCCTGCTTTTTCATTTTCGAAAGTTGGCAACTATGCATGTCGCCCTATGTGACACTTTTTGTAACTTTATTATTTTATTTGTAAAATAGCACAAGGGGAATGTTTTGAACTTTTAGAATTTTTTTACAATTTTTACATCTTTTTTACTTTACTTGTAGTCCTCCTGGGGTATTTAGCAACAAAGGGGTGTGATCAGTTGAATATTGTCCTGCAGTAATAAGATATTGCAGAACAGTATATAATAATACACAAGAAGTAACATGGCATCCATGGAGGTCTTCATTAGACCTCTGGCTGTCATGACTACCACTTGACACCCCGTGATCTCATAGTGGGGAGAGGGGGCGATCGTGGACTGGAAAAGTGCGCAGCATTGTTACTTAATCCTTTAGATGCCACAGCCTCATGTATCACTGCACACATTATATATATATATGCCTGTAATGTGTATACCTTATGCTACATGAGACTGACTGATGTGGCAGACATGCTGGGAACTACAGCTGCTGTGGAACTACAAGTACCAGAATACTACACTAGATAGCATTCAAAAGTTAAAGCATATGTAGTGTTGTATCCTGAATCTTGTAGTTCCACAGCACCTGCTGTAGAACTACAAGTCCCAGCATGTCTGCCACACCAGCCAGTCTCATATGCCAAAAGGTACACACCCTCTAACCAGCTCCACAAGTCCGCTGCCTTGGGATAACCTTTGACTCCTCTTTATCCTTCAAACCACACATCCAAGCCCTCACCCTGCCTGCCGCCTCCACCTGAAAAATATTTCACGCATCCGCAGATTGCTCACCTCTGACACTCCGAAAACGCTAGTTCACGCCCTCGTCATCTCCCACCTTGACTACTGCAACATCCTTCTCTGTGGCCTCCCAGTTAGCACCCTCGCTCCCCTCCAATCCATCCTAAACTCTGCTGCCCGTCTGATTCACCTCTCTCCTCGCTACTCCTCTGCCTCTCCCCTCTACCAATCCCTTCACATGGCTGCCCATTGCCCAACGAATTCAGTTCAAATTACTAACCCTGACCTACAAGGCTCTCCATGACCTCTCCCCTCCATACATCTCTGCCCAAATTTCCAGATACCTCCCCTCACGCAATCCCGCTCCTCACAGGGCCTTCTTTCCCCTGCTCCCCTCTCATCAGCTCCCCCACAAAAAACCCTCTCCAAGACTTCTCCCGTGCTTCACCCACACTCTGGAACTCATTTAATCCAAAACATCAAAAAACTCCCCAACTTTCCCCCAGTTTCAAAAGCAACCTGAAAAACCCATCTCTTCAGGGTAGCCAAAAACCCCACAATAACCCCACCACCACTACACCAGCCCGCAAGCATGTCTGCCCCACACCTTCTGTCTCTCCCCTCTTCCTTGTAGATTGTAAGCCCTCGCGGGCAGGTCCCTTTTCCTCTCTGTTTCAGTTACGAGTCATTTTTGTCACCATTGTATTTGTTCAATTTTTTGTTATGTATGTAATTCCCCTTAAATGTACAGCGCCCTGGAATTAATGGCGCTCTAAAATAAATAATAATAATAATAATTACAGGAACACACTATGGGCAACATGTCAGAAAAGAGGCACCACCACACCAGCTTTAAGGCGCCTTAAATGAGTATATAGTGCCCCTGAATGAATGAACCTGTCAAAATTTGGCATCTGGTATACCTTGCATAATATAATTGATGTTACTGTAACTGTAATTCAAATGTGTCGTGCCTGGCATATAATGCGGCTAGTTTGGGTGTAGTACAGTTCATTTATATAGAGAATAGGATGTCAACAGTTTTTTGGTGCAAAATACACCAAAAAATGGCGCAGCCCTAATGGGGCAGGTCACCCTATATGTATATCATAACATATAAAGTGTGCTCTTAAACTGTAATGAAGTTTTGTCTTACTGTGCCGGCAGGAGGGTGAGGACGGCACACAGCAGGTGAGGGCTGCTGGCTGGGAGATGAAGCTGAGCTGTGCTGTTCTCTGACTTTAAAGGGGATTTATCGTTTGAGCTGCTCGTGCTGTTCTGCTAATTTTCTCAGATTGAGTTTGAAATCCAGGGGCGTGTCTCTCCTCTCAGCAGGCGTGTCTTTCCTCCCGGGAGGCGTGTCTCTCCTCACTGAAGTACTGTGACATCATCATTTTGTTTGAAGCAGGGGATGCAGATCGTTGTCTGGATATAACAGCTCTGTAGCCTCCTGCCTGCTTATGTCTGCAGCCTTGAGGCTCCACAAGCTGCAGCAAGCACCTATTATATCTCTTAGTTTACACACTGAAAGCCAGCAGCTTTAACTTCTGTTCTAGTGGTATTCAACCAAATTGTACTGACAACAGGCAGAGACCTTTACTCAACTACAAGGACAAATGTCAGCTTCAAGTAAAGATCTCTGCTTGCTGTCAGTGACATGTGAGTGAAAATGGGGGGAGGAGCACTCAGCTTTGAGAGAAGAACCTGCTTAACCTGTAACTGACTTGGGCTGATGGTGTAGCGGTAGAGTGTTGGTTTTACAACGAAGGGGTTTGGAGTTCTAGTCCCCTCACAGGGTTTATTCCCCCCCCCCCCTAAATTCTACACATATGTAGAGAGACCTAAAATATATATGTCAATCTCTATAATGATATATATACACATACATAGCTCCCCTATATCATGTCTCATCCCTGCGAGTATATGCATTGTATCACAGGTGATGGAAGTGCTTGGGACACTATATAGGGGAGCTTTCTGTGTGTGTGTGTGTGTGTGTATATAAAATTATAGATGTCTACACATATATTTTCATATATTTACATATGTGTACAATTTATAAAAGAAAAAAAAAAAGAAAAATGATGGGGACTTGAACTCCCAACATCTATCTTGCCAAGCTGATCACCTATTCACTGTATTATACAAGCAACTCATACAGACACAGTGTTGAATCCTTATGTTATACAATACATATGATGATGTCATAAGGAGGCGGGGCTTGCATTCGATCTGAGAAACAGAACGTCTTCTTTTCAAAGTTCAAACTGAACCTGTGAGGAGGTGAATCAACCTCTTGGCAAAAGCCCTTTAAACAGGCAGTAATTGCCCAGATCATCACCATAGAGCTGAGATGTACATAGAGCCAGCAGACTCTGGTTTCACTATCGATTTTAACAGCTCAGAGGGGAGTAAACACAGAGTGTGCAGGCAGCCAATCACAGCACAGGGGTGGTGGCCATGACGTTTCCTGTCTAGGGGCATATCCCAACAGGCTGAATGAAATGTCAGCCAGCCAATCACAGTGCAGGGGGCGTGTCTAGGGCACAGGAATCGACCCGGGGGCGTTCTGACCCAGCAACAGCAGAAATAGAAGACAGATTTACAGCGAAGCTCATATCTGCTAAACCAAGTGACAGAGGTAATGCAACCCAATTACGAAAGTGCTTATTTTTACTGTCCACATAATCTGAGACATGATCTTTGTAACGATAAAACCCCTTTAATACTGTTCCGCCTGGGACACTTTAGAAGACGCACTGCCCACTTCCTCTGCCTCTGAAGACAGCATCTTCCAGACACAGTAGGATCTAGCTGGGCTGCTTGTTGCAGCTGCACTCACTGGGTCTATGTAACTCAGCGACCACAGTTGTGTGTTGAGGGGGGCTCGTCAGCGCCCAGTCGTGATCCCTGTAGCTACGCCACTGCAACACATAACATACACCAGCAGCATGGAGGACATTATAAAGCAGCACTGAGCAGTTTAAGCTGTGATTTCAATCCTAGGATGAGATAGAACAGTAACCAAAAACTTTTAGCAGCCTTTATGAATGTGTCTTGCTGCCTGTGTTTCTCACCAGTAACTTTCCTCTCCTTCCCCCTTACTTCTCCACAGACTTCTATGGTCAGCTGCAATCTAAAACTTAAGTGGGTTGATTGCTCTCAACATGGATTTTATGAGCTTTTTTTGAATAACTTCTGAGATTAGTAGGATAAGGAAGGATAGGAACCAGATGAGTGAAGAATGAGATATTTTCTCTTATAAGTTAAAAACTTTCTTAGATTCATTTGTACTGCTTATTTAGGCAAATTTTGTTAATCCGTTAGGGCGACATATATGGAGGGGTCAGTTATAATGTTCTGGCGTTAAATGCGCCAAAACTGATTAGTCCACCTAATTTCCCGATGTATAAAGCATCGAACGAACACTTTGTAATGCGCCAAAGATGTGGGGCATTCTGGGGGCGTGTCACACCACATTCATCCTATTAGACACATTTATGAATGTGGCTCAGCAAAACTAGGTGCATTACTGCTTAAAGAGGCAGACCTATGTCAATGTGGTCTGCCTGAGCAGTCGTAATGGAACTAGATTTGCCATTAGGGCAAAAAATTTACCTTATTTCTCAATTTATACCAATACAATAATAAAAATTAATTTATGATAATTATCAAAGTATATAAAAAGTAATTATAAAATATAAAATAAATATAAAATTATATAAGATTCCAAAAAGATAAAATTATCTCCTATAAAATAGTTACATAGTTCGTAGGGCCAAAAAGACAGACGTCCATCCAGTTCAGCCTATTGCCCTGAAGTGTTGAAGTCTTAAATGTATTCAAGATTTATATAATCTAAAATGAATTTAAAATTAAATAATAGAAATTAATTAAACCAATTCAGTATCAACCATAAATCTCATTCTCAATCATGTATTTACGGCATTAGCGGAGTATTATCAGAGGTGTTAGAATAGCATGTCAGTGAATAGAAACTATGATAGTGATCTTGCTTGGTGCACCACAAATCTCAGCATGTCCTGTGGTGTGCTGGCTATTAGTAATGCGCCAAACACCGATGTGAGGAGCCTTGAACTTTCATATATTTTGGTGCATTGCACACGGGAACAAAAGACACAAAAAATTATGTTGTGGCGCCAAGTTTCATACATGTCGATCTTAGGGAGACATGTAGGATCATGTTTTTCACCCGTTTCTGGCATAAAATGTGCCACAGTGAGCGGGCTATGATGTCAAAATGCGCCAAAAAATATGTTAGAACTTTTGTTCATAAGATTTAAATATTTTTTTAAAATGCCCTAACTTTAGGGGCGTTCGGGGGGGCGTTAGGGGGGATTCACCCACACTCGTACTATTTACCATATACATATAACTTATTTTGGCAAAACTAGGCGCATTTTTGCTCAAAACGGGCAGAACTTTTCAATTGGCGCATGACCGGGAGGGGTCGAAGTGGAGCAGATTTTTTGTAAGGGAAAAAAAGTATATTTCCTAAACTTACCCCAGTACAAAAAAAAAAGTAATTTATGTTAATTATCAAACTTTTAAAAATTTTAAAATTTAAATTTAAATAAAAAATTTTATCATAAAAAATTTAATATAAAATATATAATACCCAAAAAAAATCTCCAAAAAAAATGTATTTAACATTAATAAATCAAAACAATTTTTTACATTAAATAACCCACTGAAAAGTTGCAATTTTTAATTTTTTTAAATTTTTCTACATAAATTTGAAATTTTTTTTTGCCTCTCTCACCCTTTATTTTACAACAGCAAGAGCCGCACAGCACAGGTCTAACGGGAGCTGTGGTCCACCCAAAAAAAATCAAAACCCTATTTTTATTTTGCTGACAAGCTATTCTAATATTTCTTTTTTCCAGCCGTTAACATGTTATGCCCCAAGTTCCCAAAAATCGCCAAACCACGGGAAGCCCCATGAACTTTAACAACCCTTTATAAAGCTCAATAACCACTTTCATACATTCAGTCACATTTGACACTGAAAAATAGATGAGAAAATGAACTTTGATCCGCCTAGTTCCATACATGTCTCCCTTAGGGCCACATGTATAAAACTGTTTAGTAACTAATGGGCAAAAAAGTGAGTTTTAGACCTAAACAGGTTCATACGTGGGCCCTTAGGTCCCCTGTAAATCTAAGTTGATGAAGGAGATTTGGAGATATGTTTTAGAAAAATAGAACTCATACCACTATAAGGGCTTGTCCCCACTGCAAAGGTTTTCAGTCAGTTTTTAAGACGGTTTTCGGATTTGAAAACCCTTTTTTTTAAAAACAACTGTCAACCTTTTTCATTGAATTTTAAAAAGAAAAATCCGTGCAGCAGTCCCCACTGAACGGATTTTCCACCGGACGGTTTTTGACATGCTCTTCCTTCCGCCTGGTTTCAAAGGTGGACAGCTTGAATCCGTAAACCGCAGACAACAGCCGTCCCCCTACATGCCAAAAAGGACAACATATTTGGTCTTTGCCTTGGGAACGCACCCTAAAGCTAAATTAAGAAATGTATCTGTAAGGGACCATCAGAGCGCACGAACAACACAGACATGTGAGGGCCCGACACTGGGCCCCAACCCTGGCCCCCGCTTTTTGGGTGCCCACTCCCTTAATAGGTCGGCCCCAAACCCGAACGAGCACTATACTGAATAGCGTGAAAACACAAGACGCAGACAAAAAATACAAACACAAAAAAGGGGAACGTAAAGCAAGCCAAGTCGGTAATATCGGGAACGCGTACAAAGTCAAAAGGAAAAAAAAACGGACCCAAAGCAAAGAAAGGTAACCAGGAAGCACAGAATGAGTAGGTAACAACGATAAAAAAAGGACCATATAACCAGCAAAGAAAGGGGAGAAAAGACCCTTAAATCCCTTTCCCGGGGGAAACACAAAGGAAAAAGGGAATAGGAGGAAAAACAAAAAACCCAAAAAGGAAGGTAACTGTCAATCCCCGGGACAAGGACCCCAGGAAAACCCGTGAGTGCGGGAAAAGATTCCTGGCCGGCGTCGGCAGGAACAATCAAGAAAGCAGGGAAAAAAAACCCAGTTCACACAGTGAACACAAATGAAAAAACACTAAGGGGTCAAAAAACACGGCTTACCGCAAACGGCCGTGGCCCCGGCGACCGGGAACCAAACCCGGGGGTTCTTTCTGGCATGATCATGACAGTATCAGAATAGAGTTTTGGTCCTACTTAGATTTAAAAATGCATAAGAGTAGATATTAACTTCAAAGCGCCTTGACAAAGCTCAACAAAAGCCGGAGCAAAAAAGGCATATACGCTACAGCGAAGCCCGACAATGTAACAATTTCCAGCACTAAACAGGAAAACAAAAGATTATGTTACTTCTGCCAAGAACACAATACCCTTTCATTCAGATATAGCTTTAAACTCAAGTGTTGTTTAGTTTCCCCTCCCCCCATTCTGCTCTTGTGTATTTTTGCAGCAGCCCATCAATTACCCTTTTCACACTGAAATGTGTAAGGCAAGCTAAATATGAAAAAAAAAGGAAAAATTATAACAAAATACAAATAGAAAGAGTGATACAGTCGTTATAAAGAGATCACTTCAAAACATTGTTGTTGAAAGTGGGTTTTAGTCAATGCAGAGAAGTGTAGCAAGAGGCTATGTGTGAGGGGGTGTATTTCCTAGGCAATGGCTTTGTTGGTTTATAATTGGCTGGTAATTATATTGATAATGGGTGGATGCCACATGCAATATCAAAGGTTATGTCCAAATACATGTTTTGGCTTCTTTTAGTTACTTACATGTTGTAAATGGCATACATACTTTAGGAGCAGCTCATGTAGCTGAGAGGCCTTTGCAGGGAGAGCTCCCAGCCCTGTTTGGTCCTATCCCTTTTCGTTAAATGAACACCTATTTAGCACTTCCCTCTTTTAAGGAACTGCATTGTCAAACAATGGGGTGAGGAATTGGCACAACCATCATAGAAAGGGTTTGGATGGAGAAAAAAAAAAAAATCAGGCTCTTTTGTCAACAGGCCATCATGACGGATGGGCCACAGTTAGATGTTTGCTTTGGTGCCACATCTCTTCTAATATAGTTACATTGTAGAAGTAGCAGTGCCTCCCAGCAGCACAGAGTACTTCAGGAGATGGTTTTCTGGAGACAATTGATCTCTAAATTGGTGGCACGGCACTAGAATCATGCAGAACATTTTGTACAGACAAATGGCTTTATTTATGTCCTGACAGAGAGATACACACGCTTGACAGTTTCTGTCATGTAAAATACAACATGGGATATACAGCTGTAAGTGACCTCTTACTTTACCCCAGTATTGACTCTGGTGATCTAAACTGTGAAGATTGGCACTTTCCATGTTGATAAGATGATGGTGGCCATGGGATTTATACACATGACTACTTCACTTTGGTGAGATGCTGAGCAGGAACTACTAACGGTGTAGTTGATAAATGCCTGATTGCTGGAGTACCACTGTCAGGAGATGGAGAGTTGTCCATGTATACATGGTGCGACATCATGACTGCTAGATTGCAGTGAGAAAGCATAGAGTACTCAGGGCACCTGCTCTAGTGATTAGTGGGGGTCCCAGAAGGGGGAAGAAGTTGGTATATGTCAATTGCGGGTTTTGGTCTGAATATACACTCACCGGCCACTTTATTAGGTACACCATGCTAGTAACGGGGTTGGCCCCCTTTTGCCTTCAGAACCGCCTCAAATTTTCGTGGCAAGATTCAAAAAGGTGGGAAGCATTTCCCCGAATTTTGGTTCTTTTTGACAGGCATCACAAGTTTCCGCAGATTTGTCGGTCACATCCAGAGCGAATTTTGTTCCCCCCAAAACCCCCAAAGATGCAAATTTTGGTTTGAGATTGGTGATGTGAGCCATTTAGTACAGTGAATCATTGTCATGTTCAAAACCATCTGAGATGTTCCGCTTTATGACATGGCCATTACCTGCTGAAAATAGCCAAAAGGGATTTGGGTACATTGTGGTAAAAAGGGGATGGACATGGTCAGCAACAATATCAGGTAGGCTGTGGGGGCAACGTGCCAAAATTGGTACCAAGGGCCCAAAGAGGCCAAAGAAAATATTCCTACACCATGAAAACCCCCCCCACCACCCTGAACCTTTTATCAAGGCGGGTGGATCCATGCTTTATGTTTTAAATAAAATTTCTGACCTTACCACCCAAAAATTTCGCAGGAAATCAGCCATCAGCCAAGGCAACGTTTTTTCCAGTCTTTACTGTCCAATTTCGATGACTTGGGCAAATTGGGCCTCATTTTTGTTTTTGCTAAAAGGAGTGGCACCCGGTGGGGTTTTCTCTGCTGTAGCCCTCTCCTCAAAGTTTTGCGTCGTGCGTTCGGGAATGCCTTTTTCCTTGGTTGTAAGGGGTGGCAATTTGATCACGTTGCCTTTCTATCACTCGAACCGTCTGCCCTTTCTCCTTTGCCCCTTAAAAAATTTTTCCCCCCCAGGGGCTGCCGCTCCTGGGTGTTTTTTTTTTTTCGGACCATTCTCCGTAAACCCGACAGTTTTTTGTGCGTGAAAATCCCCGAGATCGCTTTTGAAAAACTCAGACCACCCTCTGGCACCAACAACCCTGCACGTTCAAAGGCAAACCAAAATTTCCCCTTTTTTCCCCATACTGATGCTCGGGGTTTAACTGCAGGAGATTGTCTTGACCCTGTCTAATGCCTAATTGCCCTGAGTTGCCGCCATGTGATTGGTGATTAGAAATTAAGTGTTAACGAGCAGTTTGGGGCAGTTACCAATAAAGTGGGGTGATGTAATAGGGGGGACAGTAGTATTTTTTTTTGGCGTTTTAGTAGCGAAGAATGCCCTGAATCGATAAAACCGTTCTACTTTTGGGGCACAATTTTTGCGCCCACTTTTAGGCAAGTTCCAAAGGTTTTGTCGGCGTAATTGCGGGGGCGGATTTCGCCCCAATTTAAAGCGTGTACCGTGCAACGGGGGGGGGGGGGGGTGGGGAGGCGGGAGCCGCCGGCCCCCTGACATTTATTATCCACGCGCATATCCCCCGGGGAATTGACATCCCTTTCCCCCCCGTGCGAAATCGGGGGGGAAGAGGAAGGGAATCCTAGTTCTCTATGAGAACTTGGATTACCGTAATGACTGGGTTTGGGTTTTTAGCCATTTCCGCAGCGGGTGAATAGGAACAGAATCCTCCCCAAAAAAAGCCGTGGGAACTTGCCTTAAAGTGCCTACCTGTTCCAGCAAAAATGCCCTGGATTTCTAATAAACAGTCATAAATTGAGATTCACAGTTGTGTGTGCACCCTCCAGCGCGCCCCCGATCTCAAGCGCATTAAAAAGTGTCGCGGGCGCTTTGTAATATGCCTAGTACTGGAGTGCGCCTGTATAAACATATAGCGAACAGGGCTGCGCCAGTTTTTGGGCTGAAAAGACGCCAGACTTCTGGCGCAGCCCTGTACATAAATATTACACTTAGGGTCTAAATGTACTTTAGCTCTTAGACTAGAGCTTGATTCCTCCCATGCATCGTACCTTATTTTCCTCGTACTTTATTTTAGTGTGTATGATTTCATTGTCACAGAATACTCTGATCATTTGTTTGGTCTTGCTGGAAGTTGTATTTTTACAGAAGTTGTATTTTTTCTATGACTTGGTGTCCTCACTCACTCAGATAACCTGATAAATACTCACGGGGCAGTAGACTAACTATAAAAAGCCAGTGACACAGGTAAAGTGACAACAGGATGTGGTGTCTGTGTAAGTATGAAATAATATGCAACAGTAGCGAGAAGCCAAAGATATCTATAGATATAGGGTGACAAACTTTGTCAAGTCTTGGCTGGAGGATGATGTCATGGAGTTCGGGCCAGATGGAGAAGAAAGAAAATGACTTCAATAAGAGAAGACAACACAGATTGTAAGTTTTTTCTTCTGCCAATGACTGCATCTGATCAGTACTGCATTTACTGTATGGTCTGCAGCAATAGAGTGGGTGATACCATTTTTGGAAACAAATCCTAGCAGAACCACTCTTTAGACCATACTGGAATTTTTACATAGATATCACTAGTGTTACACAGTGAGGTTTAGACTGACTTCATAATTCATCTACTGAGCTTAGTTTCGTACTATATTTATTAACTGCACTTGTTTCTGAGCTTAGTTCTGAAATCATATTTCTGTATTAAGTTATTTAGTTTTGGTACCTTAAATATGTACTGTTTGTGGTTGTAATACCATATTTATGTACTGACCTTGGTTCTGGTTCCATATTTACTGGGCTTAGATCTGGTACCACATTTAAATCTTTTTGGCCCCTTGTACTGTGTATATGTTCTAAGCTGAGTTCTTGAATGAAATTTATATATTATGCTGATTTCTGGTGCTAGATTTATTGACTGTGCTTGATTCTGGTATGTATTTCTTTACTGGGCTTAGTTCTAGTTCAATACATATTTATGAAATTTACTGTGCTTATTTATGGATGATACCATATTTATTTATTCTGCTTTGTTCTAATGCTATACTTATTTGCTATACTTAATTCTAGTAGTTTACTTATTTACTGAGATTGGTTCTGGTACTAAATTTATGTACCAAGCTTAGTTCCGATACAGTATGTATGTGCTGAGCTTGATACTGAAAATGAATCTATTTAATGTGCTTAGTTATTGTACCACAATTATGTACCAAGCTTGTTTTTTCTTACTCCCCCTTTCTTCCAGGTCATAATCAAATGAACTGTGCACACTTATAATACTAAATGTACGCATATAGATTTATAATGGAAGCCTTTCATATGGTGAGTGTGGGTTGTTAGGTTAAGTAATTTATATAAATATGAGTAAAATACTGCAGAGTTTATACAGCATATGATCAGGATTTCTCACCCAGCATATAAGCAGGATTTTTATAAGTACTATACATTTGTATTAAACAGATTTTCACAATGTGTGTGAGGTCAGGGTGCCTTTTCACTGTTTGCCTCAAGCAGCAGAAAGGCTAGGTGTGTTCTTGCAATGCTCTGTGACTTGCACTCTCAGTGAATGTTGGACTGCTGAGGACAATTCTGGCTTGTGAATTAAGTGTGTTTGGGACAATTCCGAGGTCTAAGAAGCTCTTCCTACTATTATACTGATAAAATAAACTACTTTCCTGTGTTTTGCTGCTTCTTTAAAGATGCGCTTAAAATACATGCCGTCCCCGGGTTACGAACGGGATAGGGACTGTAGGTTTGTTCTTAAGTTGTTCTTAAGTCGGAACAGGTATATTTATTAAATGTAATTCCATCACAAAAGGGTTTTTTTTCTTTAGTTTTGGATAGTGCAGGGAAGGGTTTTCACATTTGTTTTGCTGTCTGTGCCCCCGTTCAGAAGATTTCACTTCATTTCTACCTTCTGTTCTGCTGTGGCCAGGGCTGCCATCAGAAATTTCAGGGCCCCCTACAGCTAAAACACCTGGGCCCCCCCATCAACCCCGCCCCTTGTCAACACCATCGCTCCGCCCCTAACAACCACGCCCAGCAACCACTGCCAACAAACTCCAGAAAAAAAAAATTCAATTGTACCATTGTCTTTGGATTTAGTTCTTGTGGAATTCTACAACATACAGTTTATATTGCAGTAATGAGTACTTATACAAGGGCCAGCAAATAACACTGCAGGATCAACGTGTGTCACCACTGTGTTACTGACCAAACCAGTATACCCAGTCCAATATAACCCAACAATATACAAAGACCGAATAGTACCGCCACATATCACTACATATGGTAACTAATATCACTATGATGTTACTGACCAACAGCATACTAAGGCCGATATTACCAATATAACCACAATATACAAAGACCAAATAATACCGCCACATCATCACCACATAACTCCAAAGATGCAGAATAATGCCACAATACTGTTACTGAATATAATCCATCACAATAAGAACAATATTACCACCATTCAATGACCATATAGAGGGACATGTATGAAATCTGTCTTGGTCTAAGACTTTCTTTGTTGCTCATAGCAACAATCTGAGCACCCCTTACATTTTTTCCAGAGCACTATAAAGGGGCGCTCTGAATGGTTGCTATGAGCAACAAAGAAAGTCTTACACCTAGACAGTTTTCATACATAATGGTTGATACAAGTGCACACAGTACAGTTATATTTAGTGACTCACAGGTGACGTCGTCTGATAATCGTTCACTTTCCTTTTCTTCTCCATTCGGTCCTGGACACCACTCGTCCCTGCAGAATTCACAACACAAACACCTGAGACTCACAATCCCACCTGTACACATCTCCCTATGAACAAACTCCCCATCCATAGTTCCCCACATAGTAATAATTACCCCTTTGGTGCCCTGGTAGGTAATTTTATAGGGACCCCATAGGTAAGTAGATAGTGGGTCCCTGTAGGTAGGTAGCCAGGTAGAAGGTCCCCGTTAGTAGAGGGAGAACTCGAGTGGGCCCTCACATGGAGGAAAATTGAACGGGGCCCCAAAAATATCCAGGACCATGAGCGGGGCCCCACAACATTCAGGAGCCTTGACTGGGGCCCCCACAACCTTCAGGGGCCTTGAATGGGGCCCCCACAACCTTCAGGGGGTTTATGGGGGCCCCACAACCTTCAGAGGGTTTATGGGGGCCCCACAACCTTCAGAGGGTTTATGGGGGCCCCACAAGCTTCAGAGGGCTTATGGGGGCCCCACAACATTTAGGGGGCTTATGGGGGCCCCACAACCTACAGGGGCCTTATGGGGGCCCCACAACCTACAGGGGCCTTATGGGAGCTCCACAAACTATAGGGGCCTTATGGGGGCCCCACAAACCACAGGGGCCTTATGGGGGCCCCACAAACTACAGGGGCCTTATGGGAGCCCCACAAACTACAGGGGCCTTATGGGGGCCCCCACAGGACTGGCAAGTGACCCGGCGCTACTGGCCACTTGAGATAGATCACTATGGTGCACAGTGCAACTCGCAGAGTGGGCCACTCCCCTTCAGTAGCGCCGGGCCCCCCCACTCCCCCTCAGAAGTGCCGGGACCCACCACTCCATCTCAGTTGCACCGGGCCACTTCCCAGTCCTGTGGGGGCCCCCATAAGGCATCTTTATATTGTGGGGCCCCTATAAGGCCCCCGTATATAGTGGGGCTCCCATAAAGCCCCTGTAGTTTGTGGGGGCCTCATGACATTCAGGGGCCTTGAATGGGGCCCCCACAACCTTCATGGAGCCCCACAACATTTAGGGGCCTTGAATGGGCCCCCCACAAACTACAGGGGCCTTATGAGGGCCCCCAAACTACAGGGGCCGTATGGGGGGCCCCACACTACTGGTAAGTGGCCCGGCACTGCAGAGGTGGAGTGCAGGGGCCCGGCGCAACTAAGGTGGAGAGGAGGGGTCCAGCGCTATTGAGGGGGAGAGGCCCGGCGCTGCGAGTTACGCTGCGCACCATAGTGATCTCTATCATTATCATTAACTTTAACTTAACTTACTTCTTCTTCAGAGCGCAGCAGCTCGCGACTGAGCAGCCGGCGCGGCCTCTCCTCTTCCTCCGGCCGGGGCAGGAAGCGCGATCATTTGAATCAGTGAGGCCCGCCCCCGGCCGGAGGAAGGAGGAGGGGCCGCCCGGCTGCCCAGTCACAAGCTGCTGCGCTCTGAAGAAGTAAGTTAAGTTAAAGTTAATGATAATGACAAGAGATCACAATGGTGCGCAGCGTGACTCGCAGCGTCGGGCCTCTCCCCCTCAATAGCGCTGGACCCCTCCTCTCCACCTTAGTTGCGCCGGGCCCCTGCACTCCACCTCTGCAGCGCCGGGGCGCAGTGGGGGATATATCATGGTAGGGAGAATAGGCCTGCGGCCTCTTCTCTCTACCATTATAATGAAGCAAGGGGGCGGTACCTGCCGACGGCGGCGGGCCCCCTCTTGCTTTACATTCTGGCCGGGCCCAGTACGGGAGTACTGGTTGTACCCCCCTAGCGGCGGCCCGGGCTGTGGCATGCTGGAAATTGTCATTCCACAGCTAGTATCTGCTGTGGATCATGGAACTACAAGTGCCATCACGCCCCATAAGTCTCCGTTTGTAACTAGGGAACAGATGTAAGTCGGAACGGTGTAAGTCGGGGACTGCCTGTACTAATTTACTGCCAGCACAAGCACAATGCAAGGAGGTTGCTCATCAGTGCAACTCTTTATTCCTTATGAGGAGTAGGGGATGTTGAAAGAAAATTTTGCACAGGGCAACCTAAGGCCAGCCCAGAAATCCAAGTCTTCCCATCCGCACATGTAATCTCACCACACACTTACAAAGTGGTGTTAAAGCCTGTTCATTTTAGGCACTTGCCTCTGCCCTCCCTACCTGTAATGCTGTCACTACATTCGCTGGTAGGTTAGTGTAGGGCACTTTGTTCCTGTCCACATTGACACCTCCTGCTAAAAGTTGGCATACAAGGAAACCATGTTTTCTAGTGCTAACTACTAGTGACAGTGTATGGTGGCACCAGGGGCGTAACTAGATAAGCCAGGGCCCCATAGCAAACTTTTGGATGGGCCCCCCCCCTCCCTGACCACGACCATGTACCAGGACATGCTGTTAGATAATGTAGATAATACAAGGGGCAAATACCTCACCATACATATCACCATCATACTGCTACCAAACAAATCCCACAATACTAAAACCAACATTACCAATAACGCTACTACATAAGGACCTGATTATACCACCAGAATACGACCACAAATTACCACCACATAGTGACTGAATAATAACCCTACACTATTACTGATCAGTACACAAAGACCAATACTGTCTAATAATAATAATAATATATAATAATATAGTGACCATATAGTGGTATATACCAGTGTACACAGGCTCTGCAGACTGTATATAACCATCATACAGTGACCATATAGTGGTAGACACCAATGTACACAGGCTCTGCAGACTGTATATAACCACCATACAGTGACCATATAGTGGTAGACACCAGTGTACACAGGCTCTGCAGACTGTATATTAGCCCCATACAGTGACCATATAATGGTAGACACCAATGTACACAGGCTCTGCCGACTGTATATTACCTCCATACAGTAACCATATAGTGGTAGACAGCAGTGTACACAGGCTCTGCAGACTGTATATAACCACCATACAGTGACCATATAGTGGTAGACAGCAGTGTACACAGCCTGTGCAGACATATAAGTGATTACAGTGCAGTTACATCTTGTGACTCACAGGTGACGTTTCTCTGACCAGTCGTTGACTTTCCCCTTTGTTCTGCATCCGGTCCAGTCCGCCATCATGATGACATCTCCCGAGAACTTGTCCCTGCAGATTTAGGCACAAATATCTTAGAATCCTGACTTTTCCAGCACCTGCCCCCCTGGCTATATGGGGTGCATTTAGGCAGGCAGGGTTTAGATAGGATATATGGGGCCCCAAATAGGCAAGCTTTAGGTAGCCAATAGTGCCCATATAGGCAGGCAGGGTTTAGGTAGCTATAGGGAGCCATATAGGTAGGGTTTAGGTAGCTAAAGGGGCCCCATATAAGTAGACAGGCAGGCTTGTGGGGGTATACAGGCAGGCTTGTGGGGGTATACGGCAGGAATATGGGGGCTGTACAGGCAGGCATATGGGGCTGTATAGCAGCAGGCAATAGGGGCGTATAGGCATGGCAGCATATAGGGGGCTGTATAGGCAGGCAGGCATATAGGGGGCTGTATAGGCAGGCAGGCATATAGGGGGTCTGTATAGGCAGGCAGGCATATGGGGGCTATAGGCAGGCATATGGGGGCTATAGGCAGGCATATGGGGGCTATAGGCAGGCATATGGGGGGTATAGGCAGGCATATGGGGGTATAGGCAGGCATATGAGGGGGTATAGGCAGGCATATGGGGGGTATAGGCAGGCATATGGGGGGTATAGGCAGGCATATGGGGGGTATAGGCAGGCATATGGGGGTATAGGCAGGCATATGGGGGGTATAGCAGGCATATGGGGGAAGAGGCATATGGGGTGCTATAGGCAGGCATATGGGGGCTATAGGCAGGCATGTTGGGGTATAGACAGGCATATGAGGGGGGTATAGGCAGGCATATGGGGGCTATAGGCAGGCATATGGGGGCTATAGGCAGGCATATGGGGGTATAGGCAGGCATATGGGGGTATAGGCAGGTATATGGGGGGTATAGGCAGGCATATGGGGGGTATAGCAGGAATATTGAGGCTATAGGCAGGCATGTTGGGGTATAGGCAGGCATATGGGGGGTATAGGCAGGCATATGAGGGGGTATAGGCAGGCATATGGGGGCTATAGGCAGGCATATGGGGGCTATAGGCAGGCATATGGGGTAGATAAAATAAGACACCACTTACCCACCTCGGTCCACGCTCCCCCGATGCGCCGCTCGCTCCACTCTGCTGCTCTCCCTGCAGCCTCTGCGCTCAGCGCGGGCGGCGCGGTGATGTGACGTCACCGCGCGCGCCCACGTGACCACAGAGGGCCGGCAGGGGGAAGTAACAGAGCGGAGCGATCGGCGCTCCGTCCTGCGATCTCCACGGAAGCGCTGCCTCTGAACACTCAGGCCGGGGGGCCCGGGCGTTCAGAGGGAGTAGGCGTCGGGCCCCGCAGCTCTCCGCCCGCTGCAGTGAACTGTTAAGTTCACTGCCGGCGGGCCCAGGAGCGGCATTACCGGGGTAGCGGACGCGGTAGCAGCTGCCCCGGGGCCCCCCTATGCGCAGGGGCCCCGTAGCAACTGCTACCCCGGTAGTTACGCTCCTGGGTGGCACCACTGCACACAATAGTCTGCCAGCCCTTTTACATCAAGTGCGAGGACTATGTTACACAGTACAAACATGGCGTAGTAATAAGAAACATTTCTTAAACATTTACAGACGCTATGTTTTAGAAGGTGGGTTGCCCCCCTTACAAGTTACTTAAGCAGCACAGAGTTTTTCAGGAGAAGGCTGTGCTCGTCTTGTGGCAAACCGTGACCTGCCTACTCATGTAATAACATAAGTGAGTACTGAATTTTATGATATAGACTGAGAGCAGAGTAATAGAAGAAGCAGAGTTAACTAGAAATTTCAGGAGATGAGTATGCTGACCTTGTGAAAGGTGTTGATGTTATCCAGGACAGGGAAGAATGTGAGAGTGTCATGAGATTAGGGGCCACATGTATGAACACTGTTTAGGTCTAAACTCATTTTCTGCCCATAGGTTACTATGGGCAAAAAAAGTGAGTTTTAGACCTAAACATTTGTCACAAATTGAGAGTTACATAGCAAAAGAAGCAGGATCTCCACAAGCAAAGGTGATTTCAGGAGATAACTGTACTCATCTTGTTGGAGGTTAAAGACTAAACACTGGGGAAGGAACAGGGCTTCCAGCAGTACAGAGTGTTTTAGGAAATTCGTGTAATAACGTTACTGAGAACATTGAATACATTTCTGTTGCCATTTAAAAACTGAGTGATATAATACTGTAATATACAATCAGTTTTAATTATTCTGTTTCAGTGAGAACATTAATTCATTATAAAGCAGAGACCAGGCGGTGGCGAGTTTACAAACTATAATTTCTGATAATTTCACTATTATAATTTTGATACATCTATTTACCAAATATCCCACTCTATGTCTCGCCCTGCTCTCCTGAAATGGTATCAATCACTTGAAATTCTATTAAAAATATTATTTTCTTCACAACACTCCACGTTCTTCCGTCTTTGAAGCCCGCATCCGACTGACTGCTCATTTGCTGCTTGATAAATCTTGAGTATTCTGCAAAAGTCTCACTTGTGAATTGACATGAGGAAAACACTGTTTTTGGCCTCTATTAACGCCGCTTCCCCCGTGCTGAAGGATTTTAAAATATCAGGAAGTTACTTAAAGAGGCAATTGCAGAAGTGACTTATTCTTGAGAATTAGAATATTTTCCATTCTGATGTACAAATGTAATATTCATGTCTGTGAGTTCCATCACAATGAAAGGTTAGATACTTGGAATGCAATAACAAAAACAGGCAATTGGTACAGTTGTTTTTAACGTCTGCCACCTGCAGAAGACCCGTCTAGTGTTTTATCTGATGGAGATACCATCCCAAGTATAATGGGGTTTTCATATCAAAGTTTGATCGGATACTTCATGGACATAGCTGTATAAATAGCAGTGAATAAAGGGATCCTCCAGTTTTGTTAAAGGGTCCCCCAATATTTTGTCCTGATATTGAGACCCCAAGTGACCAACTGGAATCTGTAGAAAAAAATTAGCAGCAAGTGGTTTCCTGACAGTCTCAATCAGATATTACTCTGTTTGCATTGAAATTAATGGGATATTGGTGAAATGCATGGAGGTGTTGGGTCCCCTAAAGTGAGAGACACTCACTCTGTAGAGTTAAACTACAAGGGTTTGCTACTGGAAGTCTTTTAGCACACTCAGCCTTGAAAGAGCATTTTATATATGATAGAAAGGTTGTTTTCATTTAAAGAATATTAAATATACCAGAAAACTATGGTTGGTGGCCAATGACCACCAGGATCACTACTGGTCCTGGTGCCTTGTTAGCTCTCATTCACTTCAGTGCAGAGTAATGGTGCATGTGCATATAACTCTTCCTCAAGTAAAGAGACCATAGGACCCCAGAGTCAGTGGAGGTCTAAGTGGTTGTTGTCCACCAGTCATAGTTCTTTGTCTAAGACTTTATAAGTAAAAAATACCCATTAAGACATATGTGAGATGCTCTAACAAGGCTAATCTAGTGAACACATTTGCACACATTAAAGGGATGATTGAGTTTGGAATGACTAAGCGTCATCTCAATTGATAGCGTCCAAATCAGCGTCAAAACCTTGTCTGAAAAGCGCCTCAGTTCAGCACTTTTCAGATAAGGTATTGATCAGGTTTTGGATGAGGTTTTCCAACACAGTTTGATTTCTGAAACACTGATACAAATTAATAGCCACGGCAAAAACCACGTCGAAAACAAGTCTCAAACCACTGCAAGGTTTTGGACGAGGTTTTGAAGCTCTCCGTTCATTCCTATGGGGATTTTCAGAAAATTGGCATAAGGCTTCAAGAATTGACATAACAGGGTCCAAAAAAGCGCATAAAAACCATTTCATGTGAACTACAACACTGTATTACATATGAATCACTGAAAATGAACTGGAGCGTTTTAGAGGCTTCTTTTTTATGCTATTTTAGGTGCAGAAACACTCAAAATACTGCTTCAAAATATATGTGAACATACCGCAACATATTTATCAGCAATTTGAGGCCATTCAGTACTCCCAGTGAGCTAACATTTTGATTTTTTCCTTACCTTAAATACTAGAACTAAGGTTTGGTTAAGCAGAACATGTATTTTCCTCTACAGCGGCCACATTTTCTTATTGCTTTCTTGGGATTTTGATAATGATGTTGATGTTGATAATAAGATAATAAGATTGAGTAGGTCAAGGGAGGTTAATGTGGCAGATTAGTGGCTATGTCCTACTAGTGCTCTACATTGCAAGAAAGTACACTTAATTAGTGAGTTTAGGGCTTTTGGCATCGTGTAATGCACAAAAAAGTCTCAAATAGTGGATCATCATCAGGTAATTTTTTTTAGAGGACACCATGTGGTCTCTATTGACCTCAGTGTTTATGTTGTCTGACATCCACTGTTCAGCTAATGGCCAACCATAACCAACTTAGCACTGCCTTTCCTGCCCTAGTGAACAACCCCTGGGCTGAAAGTTGACTTAAACCACGTTTGTCCAGTACTTTAGATAAATTCTGCCCACAATCATTTGATTTCCTTACTCAAAATGCCATACACATTGAGGTAGAGGAAGCAGAGGCATGGAAGCTGTAGAGCTGTGTCCATGACATAGTACAAACACCGATGACCCTCTTGTGTTTGTAGAGTTACTTTTTTGTTAGTCAGGATAGGAAACTCAACATTGACTTCAACAATTCTTCCTCATTGGCAGGCATTACAGCAGCTTATATGTGAGAACGCGTTACAACGTGAGGACCCACCCAAAAATTTTG
>JAODAL010031737.1:0-48005 GCA_025379985.1 Phyllomedusa bahiana
CTGTAAAATGTCCCAGGCCCAGCGGTGACCGGATCCCCTTTGGGCCCCCAGAGAGGATTTGCCCCCCCAAAGGGCTTTACCAGGGGGGAAAACTGACCAAAAAGGCCCCCTTTTGGATTTTTCCAAAGGGAACTGCCCAGCCAAAATTTTCCCACTTTGTTTGGGAGCACTGGGTGTTTGAAGACCCTGCAGGCCTTGGTTCCTAAAAAAATTTTGTCGGAAAGGACAAGGGGAGCTTGGATAAAACGGGGAGCGCCCCCCACGGGGGGAACCCACTGCACCCGACTGCTGCTGCTGATGGCGATGAGGTGCATCAGGAGGAGGAGAGCTCCCTCGAGCTGCTGTGCTTGCGGGCCGCAAATTTTTTTTTGATTGCTTGACCACACGGGGGAAAATTTTGGGCGACGCCGGCAAAGGAAAACCTTGGGGGGTTCCATGGCCGGGAACTTACTGTAACGGCCCTGGAGGGGGGATCCTCGGGGCCCCACCGCAGGGGGGATGGATTTTAAACCCACACCAGGGAGTGGAACCCAAAAGGGGGTTTTCCCGGTATTCACCAGAGCCCCCCCGCAAAGCGGGTGGATTTTCTGCGGCGGGAGTCCACCAGGTCACTACCACTGGCGGGGTTCCCTGCGGTGGCGGCCAAGAGAAGGCGAGGTACGTTTTCCGGAGTCAGGCTCAAAAGTGGGGGACAGGCAAAAAGGTCAGGGAGGGGCTGGGGTTTCGGAACTTAACAGGCAAAAAGTAGGGCAGGCGGAAAGGGGATCATGGTCGGTAAATGAAAGAAAAATGGGTTCGGAAACCACGGTAGGCAAGACAAGGCTTTCTGGAACGTTTTTCCCCAATGGGCCCATGTGCACAAAGGCCCGGCCCAAAGGGCCCCACGGGGAAAGGGAGGCTGGGTTTAAAAATAGGAGCGTGCCCGGTTTAAAGGCCAATTACGGCGCACTGCCCCTTTTAAAACCCAAATTTCCCGGGCGCTGCCCCTTCCTAAGGGGCGGCCCCGTTCCCCGCCGGGGGGCCAAAGGACGGAGGGCAGGGGGTTTCCCGGGTAAGTCACGGGGGCCCCGGGGGCACGGGATGAGGGGCCCCCCGGCCCCGGGGGTGCGGGAAAGGGACCCGCTCGAGTGGGGGGCACGGATGCCCCTGGACCCGGGACGAGGGTCGCAGGGGCCCATCCGTGACAATTGTCTGGTAAAATGAGTGGATTTTCTCCCCCAGGTGACAAGAGGGAGGGGGCAGGAGAAGCGGGAAGGAGGTAATGGGGGATGAGGAAGATGGGGGCAAATACCCCCCCAAGCCTGGGGCCCGAATACAGGGGGAAAAGGGGGCGGGGAAACCCCTTTGGAGTCATTTGTGCAGAGGGGCCCGCAGCATGCTGATTTCCCTGGCTAGTGACACCCCGAAAGTCAGCAAAAACCGGCAGGGGATGACTTCTGGTCTCCACCCAAATTGGACCCTCGCTCCCGGGGCCCCCAAAAGGGGAGCCTTTTTTCCCAAGCAAATTGAGGGGGGAGGAAAAACTAAAAATACTATAGGGAAATCCCCCGTAGTCAGGGGGGCCGCTGCCTATGTGTGACATCGTCCCTCCCTGACAGGTCGGGGGGGGGGGGTTTCCCTTCACCCGCTCACGTATTTACTGCCGCGGCTGCCGGGGGAAGGTGGGGGGGTCGGAGCAGTCCCCGCTCCACCCAGCGAAACCTAAGTCGGAGTCCCATATGGGGCGGGTTTCCCTTCACCCCCCTAGTGAGGAGGACAGTCCCCAAAACAGCACCCAAGCGCAGGACCGGGAAAGCAAAACCCTAAACCAACGGGTGGTGGCCTATTTGGAAAGCACTCTGCCACCCCAATTAAAAGATCCACTGGACTACTGGGCACCAAATGGATGTGTGGGGCAACCCTTTCCGAGTTTGCAGTGGAAAAAAGCTGTCCTGCCCGCCCCCCTTAGTGTGGCATCAAGCGGGTGTTCAGTGCGGCGGGGGGCCCCGTTTCCCCAAAAGGGGAACCCGCTTGGGCCACGGGAAAGTGGAACGACGACCTTTGACAAGAAGAAAACAGGCGTGGATCCCGGGCCCGGATTTCCACCACCAACCTTGGGCGTCAGACTACATCCCGCCATTGGGTCGGGCCCCACCCAAACTGTTTAGAAATGAAGGGCTGGGTTTAAAACTACCTGCCTCAAACCACTATTGGAAGCCGGCCACCCCCCTGAGCCACCATCTGTGACCCGTTTTCCCCCATCTGCCAACCAAAACCTCTTTACCGGGACTGGAAATTTCCCCCACCTCCCCACTCTGTCATTGTTTCCACTGTATGACCCCATCGCTGCTGTGGCTGGTTTCCCTGACCTTCCCCACTGTGGGCATTTTTGCCACCCATTGACCTCATGCGTTGCTCCTGCCCCATCACCTCCACTCTCTGTCATTGGGGCCACTCTTTGGCCTCTCCCTTTTTTGCCAACCCCCCAATGGAAGTGCCACTGTTTTAAACCCCATGCTTTCTGCCCGTGGGTGCTGCCCCTACCTACACACGTGTCATTTTTTGCCCCTGTCTGAACTCATTTCTGGGTGCTGTGGTGTGCCCTGACCTAACACTGTTTTCATTGTCCCACTTCCCGTGGCCTACCCTCTTTTTGCCCCCTCCAGAATGTCATAATTTTCCACTGTCTGAGCCCCATGCTGCTGCTGGTCTGCTGCCGTGACTTCCCCCCTCTGTCCCTTTTGCCCTGTCGACCTCATGGGGGTGCTTGGGGGCGCTGCCCCGGGCCCACACACTGGTTTCCCTTGTGAAAAATCTGAACTCTTTCTTCCCGGGGCTGCTTTCCGTGACCTACACACTCGGCATTTTTCCCACCCCCCGTGGCCTTTTCCCGTTTTTGGGCCCCCTCCCAGAAATTTTCATTGTTTCCCCTGGGCCTCAAGCTGTCGCAGTGGCTCCGGGCCGGGGACCTCCACACTGTGTCATTTTTTCCCACTCTGTGGCCTATTTCCCGTTTTTACCACCTCCAAAAAAGTCATTGTGCCACTTTGACCCCCATGCTGCTGCGTGGCTGCCCCCGTGTCCTCCACCCCTGTGTCATTGTCCCCCTCTGGGGGCCACTCCTGTTTTTTTTCCACCTCCGTATGTCATTGTGCCAAATGTTGACCTCGTGCCCGCTTCTTTCCGTGATTTTGCACACTGGTCTTTTTGGCCCCTGTCGACCTCATGTGCTGCTGTGGGGTGTGCCCCCGGGCCTACCCCACCTGTCATTTTGCCATCCCGTGGGGCCCATTCCCGTTTTTTTTTCCACCCCAAATGTCAAATTTGCCCTGTCTGACCTCTTGCTGCTGGGTTTTTGGCTTTCTGCCGGACCTACACACCCCTTTATTGTGCCACTGTCTTACCTCAAGCTGCTGCTGTGGCGCTTTGGGAACCCCAAAACTCTGTAATTGTGCCACTCTGTGGGCCCTTTTTAGTTTTTGCCACCTCCGAAAAGTCATTGTGGCCCCTGTTGACCTCATGCTTTCTGCCGCCGTCCCTTACTCTCTGTCATTTTTGGCCCCTCAGTGGCCTACTTTCTGTTTTCCCCCTCCAGTATGCCTTTGGGGCCACGGTCTGACCCCATGCTGCCGCTGTGGCTGCTGCCGGGGACACACACTGTGTCATTGTCCCCCCCCTGTGGCCTTTTCCTGTTTTTGCCAACCCTCCAGTATGTCATTGTGGGCCCTGTCTGACCCCCGGCGCTGCTGCCGTGATCTGCCCCACTGTGTCATTGTGCCACTGTCTGACCCCATGCTGCGGGTGTGGCTGCTGCCGTGCCCCCACACTCTGCATTGTGCCACTCGTGGCCTTTTCCTGTTTTTGCCACCTCCGAATTTTCCCTTGTGCCCCTGTCTACCTCATGCTGTGCTTTGGCTGCTGCCCGTGACCTACACACGTGTCATTGTTTCCACGTCTGACCTCAACGCTGCTGTGGTGCTTCCTTTAAACCCACACACTGTCCATTGTGCCACTTTCTTACCTCTGCTGGGTGCGGGGGCTGATGCCGGTTTACCTACACAAAACCCGTCATGTTTCCATGTCTGAACCCCATCCCGCTGCTGTGGCCGCTGCCGTGCCTAAAACACTCTGTCATTTTTGCCCTCTGTGGGCCCATTCCTGTTTTTGCCACCCTAATGTCATTGGGGGCCACTGTCTGACCTCATGCGGCTGTGGGTGCTGCTGTGACCTCCAAAACTGTGTCATTGTGAAAACTGTCCCGGAAAATCATGCTGCTGCTGTGGGGCTTCCCTCACCCAAACACTGTCATTTTGCCACTGTCTGACCTCATGGGGGCTGCTTTTGGTGGGTGCCCGGGGAAACCCACACACTTGTCACTGTGCCACTGTCTTTACCTTAAAGCTTTCGGCTTTGCCCCCTTTTTTTTGGGCCCCGCCGTGGGGCCCACCACTCTGTCATTGTGCCACTCTGTGGCCCATTTCCCGTTTTTGCCCCCCTCCAATTGTTAAATTTTTGCCCCGTCCCAACCTCATGCGCTCCTGGGTGTGCGTGGGTGCTGCCAAAGGGCCTACACACGTTTCATTGTGCCACTGTCCCGGAAACCCCATGCTGCTGCTGTGGCTGCTGCCGTGACCCACCACTGTCATTGTGCCACTGTCCAAACCCCATGCTGCTGTGATGCCCGTGACCTAAAGACTCTGTCTTGTGGCACTGTCTGACCTCCTTCGCTGCTGTGGCTGCCTGGCCCTGACCTACACAAATGTGTTAAATTGGTCCACGGCTGAACCCCATGCGTGCTGTTTCTGTGGGTGGTGGGCCCCACACACTGTGTCCCCCGTCCCACTCTGGGCAACTTCTGTTTTGCCACCTCCCAAAAGTCATTTTGCCACTGTCTGGAAACCCCATTTTGCTGTGTGGCGGGTGCCCCGGGCCCCAAACTGTGTCATTGTCCCAAATCTGTGGCCCACTCCCGTTTTTTTACCACCTCCAGAATTCATTGGCCCCTTTTTCGACCTCATGCTGCTGCTTTGGCTGCTGCCGTTGACCCCCACTGTGTCATTTTCCCACTCTGGGCCTACTCCTTTTTTTTCCCCCTCCAGAATGTCATTGTGCCACTGTTTTCCCCATTTCTGCTGTGGTTGCTGCCCCTGAACCCACACCTGTGTCATTGGGGCCACTGGGGCCCGCCTCATTGGCCTTTCTTTTTTGGTGCTGCCTTGACCTCCACACTTTGTCATTGTCCCACTCTGGGCCTAATTTCCCGTTTTTCCACCCCCAGAATGTCATTGTGCCCCCTGTCTTTAAACCCCATGGGTTGCTTCGTGGGGGGGCTGCCCGTACCCAACAGTGTCATTGTGACCCGTCCCGACCTCATTCTGCTGCTGTGGCTGCTTCCCCGACCCCACACATAGTGTCATTTTTGCCACTGGGCCCGACCTCAGCTGGGTCTGGTGGTGCTGCCGTGAACCTTTCACACTGTGTCATTGTCCCCTCTGGGGGCCAAATCCTGTTTTTTTCCAACCCCCAGAATGTTTATTGGGGCCACTGTCTGACCTCAGCTGCGGGTGGGGCTGCTGCCGTGACCTCCCAATGTGTATTGTTCCCCCCGTTGGGAGTCCCCGTTTTTAACCCCCCCTCCCCGAAAGTCATTGTGCCATGTTGACCTCATGCGCTGCTGTGGCTGCTGCCGTGACCCAACCCCGTGTCATTGTGCCCTGTCTTAAAATCATGCTGCTGCCCGTGGTGCTCCGGACCTACAAAACTGTCATTGGGGACTTTTTCTGACCCCATGCGTTTCTTCCCGGGCCCCATCACCTCCACTCTCTGTTTATTTTTTGGGCCCCTTTTGTGGCTACTCCAGTTTTTGCCCCCTCCAGAATGTGATTGTTTCCCCCTGTTTTGCCCCATGCTTTCTGCTGTGGCTGATGCCGTGACATACAAACTGTTTCATTTTTGCCACTGTCTGAATCATGCTGGGGTGCTGGGGGGGCTGCTTTCCATGACCTACACACTGTGTCATTGTCCCCCCTGGGGGCCTACTCCTCTTTTTTCCCCCTCCAAATGTCATATTGCCACTGGTGACCTCATCTGCTGTTTTGGTGCTGCCGTTTACTTCCAACACTCTTTTCATTGTGCCACTGTCTGACCTCATTCTGCTGCTTTTGGGTGCCTTTCCCCTTACCTACACACGTTTCATTTTTCCACGGGCCCGAACTAAAGCTGCTGCTGTGGCTGCTGCCCTGGGGGGAAAACCCACACACACTGTCCCCTTGTCCCCCTCGTGGCCTACTCCTGTTTTTTTCCACCTCCGAAAGTCATTGTTTCCCCTGCCCCATTTCTGCTGCAGTGGTCCTTTCCCTGACCTCCAAAACTGCGTCATTTTTCCCCTCTGTGGCCCCCCCCACTTTCCCGTTTTTTTCCCAACCCCCAAAAATGTCCTTTTTTCCACTGTTGGGCCTCTTTTGATGCTGTGGCTGCCCCCGTGACCTTTCCCCAAATGTGTCATTGTCCCACCTGTGGCCTACTCCTTTTTTGCCACCTCCAGTATGTCCCCTTGTGGCCACTGTCGACCTCGTGTGCTGCTTGGCCCCTGATCTGCCACTGTGTCATTGTGCCACTGTTTTGGGCCTCATTTCTGCTGCTGTGGTGCTGCCGTGGGCCTTTCACAAAAATTTTGTCTTTTGCCCCTGCTGAACTCATGCTGCTGCTTTTGGTGTGGGCCGGGGACCTAAAACCCCTGTGTCCCCTTGTCCCACTCTGTGGCCCACTCTCTTTTTTCCCCCCTCCAGAATGTCTTTTTGCCCTGTCCCGGGCCTCATGCTGCTTTCTGTGGCTGCTGCCCTGATTCCACACTCTGTCATTGGCCACTGTTTGAACCCCATGCGCTGCTTTTTGGCTGCCCGCCGTTGGGCCTAAAAACAAAATGTTTCATTGTGGCCCCCTGTTGAACTCCGCTGCTGCTGTGGGGTTTCTGCCCTGCCTACAAAACTCTGTTTATTGCCCCTCTGTGGGCCTTCCCCCTGTTTTTGCCACCTCCAAATGTCATTGGGCCCCTGCCTTATTTCTTCTGCAGTGGCTCCGCCGGGGGGGACCTCCACACGCGTCATTGTTCCCCTTGTGGCCTATTCCCCGTTTTTAACCACCCCGAATGTCAAAGTGCCACTGTTGGGCCCCAAAGCTGGCTGTGGCTGCTTTCCGTGAACCCCCACATGTTTTCATTGTCCCACTCTGGGCCTACTCCTTTTTGGGCCCCCTCCCGTATGTCATTGTGCCACTGTCCCGACCTCGTTCGCTGCTTTCCGTGATCTGCCCCAAGGTCATTGTGGCCCCCTGTCTGACCCAAATTGCTGCTGTGGCTGGGTGCCGTGACCTTTCACACTCTGTCCCTTGTGCCACTCTGTGGGCCCCTTTTCCCGTTTTTGCCAACCCCCCAAAAGGGCATTGTGGGCCCCTGTTGACCTCATGCTGCTTTCTGTGGCTGCTGGGCCCTTACCTACACACCTTCAATTTGTGCCACTGTCCCGAACCCCGGCTGCTGCTGGGGGCTGCTTTTTCCGTTTACCTACACACCTGTAATTTTGCCACTCTGTGGCCTATCATTTTTTTTTGCCCCCCTCCAGAATGTTTATTGTTTCCAATGTCTGACCTCATGCTGCTGCCCCCGTCACCTCTAAATCTTGTCATTGTGCCCCCTCAGGGCCTACACTGTTTTGCCACCTCCAGTATTTAATTGTTCCCCGGTCTGACCTTGCTGCGCTTGGCTGCTGCCGTGACCTACAAAACGTGCATTGTCCCACCCCTGTGGCCTACTCCCGTTTTTGCCACCCCCAGTATTCCCTTGTGCCACTGTCTTTACCCCGTGCTGCTGCTGCCCGTGAAACTGCAAAACTGTGTCATTGGCCACCCGTCTGGCCCCATGCTGCTGCTGGGAGCTGCCGTGACCTACACACCTGTCATTTTGCCCCTTTGTGGCCTATTCCTGTTTTTTCCCCTCCAGAAAAGTCCCCCTTTTCCCCTGTTTTGACCCCATGGTGCTGAGGGGGGCTGCTGTGACCTACACCTGTGTCCCTTGTGCCACTGTCGACCCCATTTCTGCGCGGGGGGTGTTTTCCCTTTCCCCCCACACGTTTAATTTTTCCCCTGGGCTGCCTCATGCTGCTGCGTGGCTGATCCGTGACCTTCACACTCTGTCACTGTGCCCTGTCCCTTCCTCAAGCTGTTTCTGTTTGGGTGCTGGGCCCCTGACCCCACACACCCCTTTTATTGTGCCACTCTGTTGGGCCAAATTTCCGTTTTTGGGAAACCCCAGAATGTCATTGGCCCCTGGTTTCCTCATGCTGCTGTTTTGGTGCTGCTGTGGTTCCTACCACGTGTCATTGGGGACACGTCGACCCCATGCTGCTGCTTTTGGCTGCTTCCGTCCCCCTAAACCCCTGTCATTGTTTCCCCCGTCCCGGGGCCTCATGCTGCGCTGTGGCTGGGTCCGTGACCCACACACTCTTCACTGGCCCCTGTTTTGATCAAGCTGCGGCTGTTTGGGTGCTGCCGTGACCTACACACCTTTCATTGTGGGCCCCTCGTGGCCTATTTCCCGTTTTTGCCCTCCCCGAAAGTTATTTGCCTCTGTCTAACCCATGCTTTCCTGCTGCTGCCCGTGGTGGCCATGACCTACACACTGTTTCATTGTGCCACTGTTTTGCCTCATGCGTTTTGGGTGGTGCTGCCCTTGGGCCTACACACTGCATTGTGCCACGTTGACCTCATGTGCTGCTGATTTCCGTTACCTTAAAAACTTGCATTTTGGCACTGTCTGACCTCTTTTTGCCCGCTGTGGCTGCTGCCCCCTGACCTACACCCCTGGGGAAAATTTTGCCCCCTGCTGACCCATGCTCTGCTGTGGCTGCTGCGTGACCTAAAACCCCCCTGTGTCATTTCCCACTCGTGGCCCCACTTCTGTTTTTTTCTCCCTCCCAAAAAGTCAAATTTTGCCCCTGTTTTTGACCTCTTTGCGCTGTGGCTGCTGCCGTGACCCCCCACACTTTTGTATTGTCCCCCCTCTGTGGGCCCACTCCTGTTTTTACCCCCCCAGAATGTCTTTTTTGCCCCGTCTGAAACCCCATGCTGCGTTTTTGGGTGTTTCCGTGACCCCAAAAACCCGTTCATTGTCCCCCCCTTGTGGCCTACCCCCTGTTTTTTTCCACCTCCGAATGTCCCTTGTGCCACGTCTGCCTATGCTGTGCTGTGGTTTTCTGCCGTGACCTACCCCACTGTGGGCATTGTGCCAATGGGCCCGACCTCGCTCTGCTTTTGGTGCTGCCTTGACCTCCAACACTTTGTCTTTGTCCCACTTGTGGGCCCCACTCCTGTTTTTGCCACCTCCCGAATGTTTATTTTGCCATGTCTGACCCCTTTTCTTTCGCTGTGGCTGCTGCCGTGACCTACACTTGTCATTGTGGGCCCCTGTCCCACCTCAAGCTGCTGTGTGGCTGCTGCCCAACCCCACACATAGTGTCTTTGTGCCAAAAGTTGAACCCCCAAAGCTGCGCTGGGCTGCTGCCGTGACCTACAAACTGTGGGCTTTTTCCCACTCTGTGGGGCCCCACTCCTTTTTTTGCCACCCCCAGAATGTCATTGTGCCCTGCTGACCTCCCTGCTGCTGCGTGGGCTGCTGCCCGGGGACCTCCCCACTGTGCCCCTTGTTTTCCCCTCCCGTGGCCTAGTCCTTTTTTTTACCACCTCCAGAAAAGTCTTTGTCCCTGGGCTGACCTAAGTGCTGCTGATTTGGGTGCTTTCCGGGGACCTACACCTGTGTCCCTTGTGCCCCTGTCTGAACCCTGCTGTGCTGGGCTGCTTTCCGTGACCTTTTTACACTGTTATTGTGCCCCTGTCTGGAACCCCTGCCCACTGTTTGGCTTTTATGCCCGGGGACCTACACACCTGTCATTGTGCCCTGTCTGACCTCATGCGCTGCTGTGGTGCTGCCCTTAAAACCTTAAAACCCCTTTGTATTGTGCCACTCTGTGGCCTACCATGTTTTTTTTCCCCCTCCAGAAAATCATTGTGCCCCCTGTTTTGATCTTTTTTTGCTGCTGTTTCTGCCGCCGCACCCCCCCCAAAACCTGTCACTGATGTTGAAAACCCACCCTCAGCTTGTTTTTTTCCAGTGTTCCCCTGCCATTACTTTTTCAGGCTAAAATTCCCCCCTTTAGTTTTTTTTTTCAGTTTTGCCCCCCCTTTAATGCCCAGGGAATTTTTTTAGTGAAGCGATTTTAAGAGGGGGCCCGGAAATCATTTTGGGGTGGGATACTAAAACACAAATTGTATGAAGACCAAAAAACCTGCTCCCTCTGCAATTTTTGCAAAAGCACAACTTCTAAAAGCACCCGGGAGGCTCTGTGCAGCCCGGAAATTCTGTTTTTTAACGTGAATTTGCCCCAAGTAATTCGGAACAAAGTTATTTTTGCCGAGAAAACCCGGGGAAGTGAACGAACCGAATTTTCGGGAAATTTGCCCATCCTAATTAAAAATTCCCTTGGGTTTTTTTCACCCGTTCCAACTAGAAAATTTTCAAGTGAAATTGCTCTTACAATTCTAAATATTTCCTTTTTTCCACGACCTTTTTTAGTTGTTACCCGGTTTTTCCCAGCGTTTTTTCATTCTAATTTTTAAACTTATGGGCCTACTTTTGCACCTTCAATTAGGAAAACGAACTAAAAATAAACTTATTTAGTGCACACCACAAACTCCTACAATCACACAACGGTTAACCCCTTTACAACCACCTGTTTTTATTTTGGTGTCAGGGGCAGGGGGTTTCCCCGTCTGCTGTAAAAACTTTTGAAGTTACCACAGCAGAGGGAGTTTTTTTGGTTTTTTCCCGTTTTCTGCTGCTCAAAAAGCAGGGTAATTTTTAAAAATGGGGCCCACCCCTGCCTTTCCCCCTTTCAGGAAACCCCCAGGGTATCTCAAAAAAAGCCCCTGAAAATTCCCGGGTCAGGGAAAGGGAAAACCCGCTTCACTTGGCCAAAGACTTATATACCGTTCTTTGAAATTTCAAGTACAGCCCGGTGGGGGTTTTTTGGGGGTCCTTGGGGGCTCACATATAACAAAATAGAGGAAAATTTGCACAAGTGTATCGCAATTCTGTTTAAAGGGTGGGCCCCCCGATCCCCCGTGCCAGGTCGCGGGCCCAAAACCCCCATCCCCAAAGCCCCCTCTACAAATGGCACCCGGGCCCGTCCCCGGGCCCCGGGGCACTTTACAGTTTTTTCCCCCTACTCACCCCCCACAAGCTCCTGTTGCTTTCCGGGTGCACCCCTTGCACCCTAGGGATCGCTCAAACCTTGGCAGTTAAAATTTTTAAGGGAAAAGCGCACCGGTGCTATCACCGGAAGCTGACCCTATTTATGTCCTGACCCTTCCTTGATTCCTTGCTGAATTGATAGTGCCCTAGAGCCTTGAGAGGAAGTATTGCCATTGTGTTTATTGCTTATTCCGTGTACCGTATCCTTAGTCTCCATCCCTCAACCATGAATCTTTGCCGCCTGTCCTGACCTTCCTGAGAGCTTGCTTCACAATTTTGTACCACACCACACCTTGGCTGCCACCGCAAGCAAGTCTCTTCAGGGTTAGTGACCTGGTAGAGTTCCGCTGCAGCAAGTCCATCCTGTCTTGCAGCGGGCTCTGGTGAATACCGGAACTGCGCACCCTGGCGTGGCTTATACCACCGCTTGCGGTGGTCCAGTGGATCCACATTCCCGGTCTGCAGTTATGATTGGCCCAGTGTTACAGTTCGATTCAGCGATGGATTCCGCCAAGGTGCCTCTGCCAAGCATCTCTGACCTCACCACCATCGTGGCCCAGCAATCGAAGCAGATCACGCAACAGGCGCAGCAGTTTAACCAGCTATCTGCAATGATGCAGCAGCTCCTCACCACTCAGCAGCAGCAGCCGGTTTCTGTGGCTCCCTCTGTGGCAGCAGCCTCCGTGATGTCCGTCGGCGCCAAGCTCTGGTTTTCCATGCTGCCAAAATCTGATGGGGACCCTAAGGCCTGCATGGGCTTCATCACCCAGTTCTCTCTTCACATGGAACGAATGGCCAGCCAGTTCCCATCTGAAAGGTCCAAGGTGGCCTTTGTGGTCAGTCTCCTCTTTGGAAAAGCCCTGGCCCGGGCTAATCCTCTCTGGGACACAGATTACCTGGTCCCATTCCTGCAGGAATTGCACAGTGTCTTCGAGGAACCTACCCGCGCACCTATAGCTGAGACCGCGTTGTTGAACCTGCGGCAAGGGACCTCCTCCGCAGGTGATTACGCGGTTAAATTCCGCCCCCTGACTTCAGAATTGGCCTGGAATGATGCAGTGTTGAGTGCAACATTAAAGAAGGGTCTCTGCAGCCAGATAAAAGACGCCCTCTCCGCCAGGGAGCCTCCGTCTCCCCTAAGTGAGCTTATCCATCTGGCCACTCGTATTGACGTACGTTTCTCGGAGAGACGGGAGGAGCTCCATCAAGATCGTGAACTGGCTTGGTCACATCGTCTACCCCATCTTGCTCCAGTGTTTCTATATCCTCCACTGCCTCCTTCTCAGCCGGGCGCTGAAATGGCCATACAAGTGGATAGAGCCCACCTGACTCCGCAAAAACTATCATGACGATGTGAGGAGAACCTGTGCCTCTATTGTGGCAGCCCTGAACATTTTCACAAGGATTGTCTGCTTCGTCCGCAACGTCTGGGAAACATGCACACGTAGGCTTCATGGGAGAGGCACCTTAGGTGTGAGCCATCCCTCTCCACATCTCACTTTGCCGGTTCAGATCACAACCAATTCTGGAAACTCCTTCCAAGTTGCCGCTTTTCTGTAGTCGGCATCAGGCGGGAATTTTATAGATGCTACCTTGGTGACTAAGTATCACCTCCCGGTGGTCCACTTAGACCAGCCTCGGGTCCTCTTGGCGGGGGGGGGTGAACGGCCGAGTGCTTCTATCCGGTTTCGGTGGGCACCGGTGGCCCTGCAAGGGGGAGCATTACATAAAGAGATCGCATTCTTTGTGTACCTTGTTCTTCCTCAGCAATTCTCCTGGGTCTTGCATGGCTGCAACGCCATGCCCCTATGCTCGATTGTAAGATGGGCGAAGTTATGCATTGGGGACAAGGCTGCCAGTCTCACTGTTTAGTGGCACCTCACCTGGTGCACCCCACTTCTCCACGGTCGTCTCCCAAACTTCTGCCAGGTCTGCCAATGGAGTGTCAGGATTTTGAGGACGTCTTGTCCGAGAAGCAGGCAGAGACTCTTCCTCCTCATCGTCCTTATGATTGGCCTATAGACTTACTGCCTGGGACTAGTCCTCTCCTGGGTAGGGTCTACCTGCTGTCCGTACCTGAGAATCAGGCCATGTTGGCATACGTTCGAGAAAATCTTCTGAAAGGCTTTATCTGCAAGTCTACCTCTCAGGCTGGTGCCAGATCCAGGTTCACTGCATCCTTGCATTGATTACCGTGGACTCTTCTCCGGGAAGCCAGAATCTTTTCTAAGTTAGATTTGCAGGGAGCCTATAATCTAATTTGGATCTGTGAGGGTGATGAGTGGAAGGGGCCCTTCAACACCGAAGGGGCCCTTTAATATTGGTTATGCCTTGGGCCCTGTGCAACACTCCTGCGGTTTTCCAGGAATTTGTCAATGACATATTCAGAGATCTCGTGTATACCTAGTCATCTATCTCTGTGACATTCTGTTTTTTTTTCGCCCAAATCCGATCCCACGGTCCCATGGGGGTGGTTCGAGGCGTTGAGAAATAATCACATGCAAATGGAGAAGTCCCTCTTCCCAGACCATTTCCCCATTTCTAGGTATAATCTCAAAAAAAGGCTTGCAGATGGCCCCCTTAAAACTGGCCACTGTCCGCTTTGGCCATGACCTGTCGGTCTCCAGACCATACAGCGTTTCTTGGGGTTCACCAATTATTACGGCGTTTCCCCATTTCTCAACTTTGGGTTGCACCTTGTGGCCTCCCGGAAGCATGGAACCCCAAAGCTAGGTCCCAGCCATGAAGAACCCTTAAACCCTTCCCCAAAGGGGCCCGCTTTTTTGGGGGCCCCACCCTGAATGCTGCGGGTCCTGTACCTATCACCGAAAAGACATGTTTTTTGACTTTCCATCAAGAAAGGGTTTTAAAAAACACTGCTTTACCCCCTTTTCTTAAAGAAACCCTTCGAAACTTGACCCTGGGTTTTGTAGTCTTTGTTTAAAGGGGACTCCCCACTTCAATCACATCACTGGTGACTTACTAAGGACTCCAGGTTTGTCTTTCCCAAAAAGGGGCCTGTTTTAGGGACATAATGGTGACATATTGAAAGGGGCCCCAAAACATGCCATTCTAAATTGAATAAAAAGAATATAGAATTCAAAGTATTTTGAACCTGTCATATGTGGGTCATAAATCTGCGTGTGGTAGCATTGTTAGAATCTTTGGGGCATATATTGGCCGTAGCAATTTTTGCAAAGGCTTGAAATTTTTTGGCATACGACTGTTCATACATCTATAAAACAGGGCTATGACAGTTTGCAGAAACATGTTATATTTGGTTTTGTCATTGATTTTAAACCCTATAGGGGAAGGGGAAGGGGTGCTTCCATTTTGGGGTTTCTGTCCCCCCCCACTCTCACGGCTGTATAAAAAGGGGAGCTTTCGGTTGGGGTTTTTTATTTTTTCTCTCTGAATAATGGAGGGCGGGTTTACCCGGTGAGAGGCCCCGATTTGGGTCGATTGAGAGGTAAAGATAGCAAGGGGCTGCCCGATTTTTAGATCAGTTGAAAGTTGTGGGCAGTTAAAATCTTTTTATCAAAAAATGTAACCGGGGTCTCAAGTTTTTCATGTATGACAGTTTTTTTGACACAAGATGCACCAAAAAAGGGGGCGGTCCTGTTCATACATGTTGCCCTAAGTGCTGTCCTAAAAGCAGCTTGTGCAATAGTAATACAGAGAATAATGTGTAAGCTGGAGAATATTAATAGATTATAACTACTAAATGAAGTAATAAAAGTGTAATCTCTTAAAGGGGTTCTCCCATCTTAGACATTAATGGCAAATCAATAGGGTGCTGGTCCAATTAACAGAAGAGGTCCCAAAAAGTCAGCCTTCAGAATTAAAAGTAGGTAGTGCTTGCATACTATTGTCCTTTCTTAATTATGGGAGTTAATTATGGGAGTTAATTATGGGGAGCAGTGCATTTGACTGTACTACAAATTCCTATGAAACAGAACAGAAAGTAGTGTGCAATTGAACAGAAACTTTTGGAAGCTTGTTTTCACAATAGGTATGTTTCCTAGAGGTTCACCTATCAGACATTAGTTGCAAATGTTATCAATATTCCATAAATGTTTGATGTGGGAACAACGCTTTAATAAAAAAAAAAAAAGGAAAATCGGCATAAAAATGTAATGTGCATAGTTTACACTAAAAACACATGCATAGATATTCATACATAATAATGCATTAAATTAATACAATAGTATATGTTTATTTTTTATGTTCAAAACACCAAAGAAACGCCTCCAAAATGCACCAAAAAAGTACAATATTGGTTGTACGAAATGGACAACATTTAATTATATTAAAGGAATTTTGGTTGTGTCCAATCATTCCTACAAACACATTCCTCTATGTTTTAGAATTTTTTATCATTTCACAATTTCCCTCAATGTGAATAATAAAAAGGAAATAAGAATGTTTCAAGTCCATGTGTATCCATAGTCTCATAGTATCAACAAAAGCTTATAATCCAAACTGTATTTGACATAATTAAAAGCTAAGAAAAAGGACCTCTAAAAACTGTTCTGCTGATATGTTTCGAGCTAAGGCACTCTTTGTTTTAACCCTTATCTTACAACAAAATAAAACAACAATAAACTTGTTTGAACATGTTACACTTCCTTATTTTTCTAGGTAGTTTGTCTTTTCTATTACAAACCTTTATTAATATTGAATTGTAAAATTTTATTCCTCTAAGAAAGAAATTTGTAATATGTAAAATTAATAAATAGCTTTATAGTAAATATAAAAGTACTGGTTGATGAACAGTATAAAAAGTTATATTAGTACCAAACAAGATCAAATTCCCTACAATACAATAGACAACAATAAACTCTAGTTTTCCATTTTGACAGATAAAATCCAGTGTGGATCGTTCTGAACATTAGATGGCAGCCCTTCCTTGGGTTGCAGGTTTATTGATGCAAAAAATTCAGAAAAGCATTTACATATAGAATCTGTTCATTAGAAAGAACTAAATACTATTGTCCAGTTAATTTTATTTGAGCTCAATATGACCTAAGTAGTGTTTAATGACTTCATTGAATTTATATGTATTTTACATCTTGTGTTTTTTACAGAGTTATTACTATGGCCTTAGGTGATGATGCTCCATTTGGAACATTATTCTTTACTACTATAGTGGTTTGAGTGGTTAAGTGCCGTCAGAAGTATAAAAGTGCCGGCCGTCACTTCTATACTGTAGTTGCTTACTCCCCTCTCTTACCAAAACTTCATAATATACAAAATTGTGTGACACTGTGTTTGGAGAGGGTGGTGGGGGTTACACTGTAATAGTGATGGTCTCCTGACTAGCAGCAGCTGATTTTCTACGGACATACGTGTTGGTCACCAGGCCCCATGCTTTTGTAGCTGTCCACCTACTGTACTAGCAAGGGATGACCTTCTGAATGGAATGTCATTATTTAAAGCCATAATAATACTGCTCTAAATAGCGTTAAAAACAAAAAAATACATATAAATTCTACTACATTCAATACTAATTAAAATTTAATATAATACATAAATAAATATAAATTCAATAATATTTAAACACTAATAAATCAATAGTCATTAAACTCTACTTAGGTCATAATGAGCTTAATTAACGGAAAAAAAAAAGAATAAAAAATTAACTGGACAACCCTTTAACCAGTATCAAATATAAATTTTCACACCATTCAAATTGGTTCTAGAAAATCCCTCTAATATTAAGTAAAAAGCAAACTTCTAACTTTATTTTTTAAAATGAATCATAAGCTTGTAAATAAGTACCTGGCTATGTCTACACTGCATAGATTTACGATCGTATTTTCTGCGTTTTTAGGATTCATGTTCGTGCAAGCGCCCCCATAGACTACAATTAGAAAAGACGAGAGCTGTAGTCCTCACACTCATCTTTTCTATATACGTCTTTCGTGCGCCAGCTATTATGCCAACATACTTTTATAAGAACGGCCGACTCTTTTAGTTTTTTCGCTGTCTTCCCATACAATAGAATTGTATGGGTGATGGCAAAAAAAAATTAGAAACAACCGCGTTTTTTGCACAAAACGGGACAAAAAATGTGGTCTTGCATCAGATAAAAATGGCTGCTTTCAGACATTTTTTATCCAATGCAGTGTAGCCATAGCCTAAAGTTAAATAAAAAAAGGTAGTGTGATACGTGCTATATATGTGTGACATATTTTCTTAAAACATTTTTATGGCTTCACAATAACTGTAATTCCATCAAAAAAGTAAAAAATGGCGAGTACCTCCAAACTAAGGGAGAAAGATGGCCAGGTTGAAACAGCTGCCATACATCTAGCAACACAATTAACAAACACTAGAATTAACAGGAGACTCCAAGAGAAAGATAAATACTGAAAATATGAATTACTTCAAATTGCATTTCTGCTACATGCAGGATACATGAAAATCTGAGCCTCTTATTAAACATTTTGATCAAATTATGAGAGCACATCCACCAACAGCCAGATGGCCTTAGTACAGATTTGATCAAAGTGTGCGATAAGAGCTTCAGATTTTTATAGATGGTAAATGGAGGAGTAGCGTAATTAGAAATAATTAACAAATATTCTGTATCTGCAGAGTTTAGATGGTTTTGTTTTCCTGAGTTTGCCATTGTGCTGCCCACGGGACTAATACCTTGTAACATATTATTTCACATCTTGGTCTTTTTCTAGGATTGTATGCATTGGGGAGAGTCTGCCTTATTTTTAGCCATGAACTCTACCCATCCATTTAGGCTGGTTTTAAAGGGGTTGTCCGGGTAAAAAAAATAAAATAAAAGCATAAACACTTTACTGGGCTGAGCAAGGGTTGAAATTAAAAAAAATAAAAAAGACTCACCTTTCTAAACGTTTTCACGCTGAGCTCCAGTCCCACTGCTCCTGGCTAAAGACGTGAAGTTAATTGTTTTTGTGACCCTCCAGGTTTTCACAGGCCTCAGCTATCTCTCCCTGTTTAAACAGCACGTAACCACTGAGGCCTGCAATTGGCTGCAGAGTCATATGAGCTGATGATCTTAACATCATTGGCAGTGCTTGAGCCCAGTGTTGGAATAGAACGCTGAGACTTATTTTTTAAATTTTTCCCCCACCTTGGCCCACAAAAGTGCTTTTTTAATTTTTTTTCTTTAAAAAGTAAAATTCCTTTAATCAATCTAATATCCAAGTACCCCTGGAAACGTATGAGGCCTGGATAGGCACAGTCAAGTACATTTACTGAAATATCAACTGTTTAACAGAGGCCCCTTGGTGGATCACAGTTTGATTAAACTGTATGCTTATGAGAGCTCATGTAATTGGATGTACAACTCCTATGTTGATTGTACGCTAATTCCTTGGCATCTCTGCAGATGCTGCGCTTTGCTTCTGTGTTTGTATGTCTATCTGGATACACAGTTGAGTCACATTATTACGACCACGTTCTACTTTCGATGTCAGCAGTGCGTTGTTTATGAAATAAGTTTTGTCGTGTGCTGGCTTGGCAGGTAAATAAGGTATGCCTCCATACAAATCCCTCATTGCTGTTAAGAGTTAAAAAGAGTGATTTATTAAAATTGCAAAAAGAGATTATTGGCTTTCGGGCCAAGGGTGGTTATATTTCTCAAACTGTGCAGTATGTGAACTGTTTGCTGCGTACTATGGTGTAAGCAATGTAAGTGACAATGCTACCACTGCTATAAGCGCATGTAAACTGCCAGACACCAAATGCATTGATGGAAGTGAACCTCTGGACTATAAAGTGTGCAAAGATAGACCGACACACTACAGTAAAACACTTCTCCATCATACAACAATTCACCAAATCCTACTGGGTATTAGAAGCAGACGGATTGTCACTACACCTCTGATAACAGCAGAAAAAGCTTCCATTGTCAGGCCGTTATTAATATTGGACCACTGATTGGCAGAGATGCCTTCTCCTATATAGGCTTTGTCCACACAGCATATGACAAAATACCATCGGAAATCCGACAGTATTTTGTCATTGCTGAACAGCGGCCAGACCACGGGTTTGGCACATATTTGCGGAAAAGCCGCAGCCGATTTTCGGATTTGCCATTGGCCCCATACATTCAATGTATGGGGCTGACGAAAAATCCAAGCAGAATCCGTTGTAACATAACAATATCATTAAATATCTTGCTTGGATGTTTTTAACGCAACAGTAAAAAACCTGTGCTGTATAGATTGCAGCATGGGTTTTTCATTTCTGTCTATGCAGCACATTGTACCACCGGATTCCTGTGCTGTGTAGACATAGCCTTACTGCTTTATCGTGCTATTAAACCTTGGTGTGACAGGCAAGCAAACACAGAATAAAATTGTGAAAACCAATGCTGATACACAGAAGATTGTTAAAGTGGTATTTTCCTGGGAATGTTTTTGTGGCTTTCTCTGGGCCACTCATCAATGTGTAAGGCACTCTTAACCAATTTGGGTAGGAATTCATCCTTGCACATCACATACACCCACACATGCTGATTGTCTTCCCTGGGGTGTATGGAATTTTCCAGCAATTATACAAATGTCACATAGTTTGTAAGGGTGAAAAAAGACAGATGTCCATCCAGTTCAGCCTACTGTGCTATAGTGTTGATCCAGAGGAAGGCAAAAACTAGGGAACAAATTCCTTTTTAAATTCAATCTGGGAATCAGAATAAAAATCCCATGATCAAGGACGCTTCGCCAGAAGTTCTAGGGGAGGAAATAGTAGAACGGCTGTGCCAGAAGTCTGGCGTATTATTCAGGCCCACATCAGCGCAGCCCCTATCGCATTACAGAGCGCCCGTGGCACTGTTGTAAGCGCCTGATGACCAGGGTGTGCGGAGGCGCTGGGTCCACACTAGAACCATACGGCAGCCTATAGATTTATAGCGTCATATGGCAATTCTAGCGAATTAAGCGGAACAGTATACCACTGTCAATTTCGGTGAAATACCTGACCCAGAAATGTCATCTTAATGCTAGAATGCGCCTGATTTATGACTCACAGTAGAGCAGGTTAAAAAATCAGGCACATTCTGTGCTATTATTATGTGCATGAAATTTGCGGTTTAAATGTCAAATTTCATACATGCCTCCCCTAATCACTATAACTTGCTACATTATTACACTCTAGAAATGCATCCAGACCTTTTTGGAACTCTGCAAGGAATTCACATGACAAGTGTCCTCTGAAGAGAGTCCACATCCCTCACTGGCTCTTACAGTAAAGTAATCCTTTTCCATGTTTAGTAGAAACTCTTTTCTCTTGGTAAGAGGAGCCTCTTGTTCCTGGATAGCAAGTCCCTGGGTATAACTAGATCTTTGGAGAGATCTCTATATTGACCCTTAATATATTTAAACATGTTTATTATGTCCCCCTGAAGTGACTTTAACAAGAAGTGACTAAGCATCCTGGAAACTATATTTTTACTACAAGTATAAATTAATTATTCCAGAAACTGTCACCAAACTGAACTTAAAATTCAAACAGATGCAATTCTTCATGCCAAAGTTGAATTTAAAAATCATAGATTACTGGATTAGTTATAAAACATAGGAATATCTACTGAGCAAACAAGTTTGCAAATCATTACATTCATCTTTTTATTTATCTTTTTTCTTTTTGTTACGATATTTATTGACTTAAAGGGCTTGTTCACTTTGAAATACTTTTTGTCAAAACAGTCCCTCATAATTAAACTGATCACAGATTATCCAACCGCTTAGATCCCAAATGTTCCTCAATGATCAGCTGTATCACCGCCCCAAGAGAAATCAAGTATTTAATTTTGTCTATTGAGTTCTCACTCTTTTATCCCCCATCCAATGTATAGATATGATGGATGGATGAAAGAAAGAAAATTGGAAAGGAAGAGAAAGAGAGAGAGAGCACAAAACATTTGTATAAAGGGACTGGCTATAAGGTTAAGGTTATTAGCTAAACAAATTGTTAGAGTTCATATCTCCGTCATAAGTGACTGGTGCTGCGGGACGATTTTGATAAATACATATTGAGTTGAGAGAAGTTGTTTAGCTAAACCAGACAACTTTATCTTCTTACAAATCACAGACACAAAGGGGTGGAGGAGCTTTCTGTTTGTATTGGAACAAACAAGGAAGTAAACATACAGGGACTGCAACTTGGGGTCAGGAATCGGAACATTGGTGCAGTACTGAGAATTACATTGCTTTAGTAAGTTTTATCAATTTTATAGAAACCACATTTCTCATGCCCTCCAACAACCCCTTAACCATTGTAAATGATATAGTATAACTTTTGCAGCTATAGCACGATGTTCATTCCATTAAATAAATTACCACTCTCCTCCATGAAAGAATTATGTGTTTTTTTTGCATTCATAATGTATAAATGTCGTCAATTTCTAAGCCCTCGCTTCGACGCAATACTTTTACAATTGTAATTTAGTTTCTTTCATGTCAAATTTTAACTGCTTGTTGAAAGAGCAGGTCTAAAGATTACAGACTCTTAACAAGTAATCAGCCTTTCATCACTCTACAATATCTTGCTACTCTTTAATACATTAAAAATTTCAAGCAGATGTATTTTGCATACACACCTAACTCAAGCAAAATGTTTTATTATACGTGTAATTACCCAGGTCCTATTGAAGAGATGAATGGAGAAAATTGCTGGTAATTTTCTTCATTACCAATGTGATGGACACAAACAAAATAACAGTAAGGTTTTGCAATTTAAAATTTTTCCTTATTATTTTTCCTTCTGCATAACAAAAATATTTTTCATTGAAAAACCATTAGGACACCAAAATGATTACGCTTTTACATAACTTATTGTTTTCAAAATGCTGACATTTTAAATAATAGTATTTCTTTAGTTGTATTATCTTTTGTGTTTTCCAATCTTTTAATGGGTTTCTTCTCACTAGTTCTCTACAGGATATTTGGGCACATATGTATCCTAGTTTAATTTAATAACTGAGGTATTAATAGGATTTAAGTATAGAACATTAATCTACTATAAATGTTAAAAAATACAAAAAATAAATCTAGTAAAAAAGGTGCTTGGGTAATTTTTTTTGTAAATAGCAGAATGATTATGCATGTCTGACAGTGTTACTAATTTATGTACAACTGAATAGGAAAATTGGATTTTCCTTTTACCAGTTACACTATCTGTAATATATAAAATTGTATCTTTAAACATATCTTTGTATAAAACTTTTTTCCTTACTTTTGATCTGAATACAGTCATTTGACCATTTTATTTTCCTCTATATTCCTTTTGACTAGTATACAAGTTTTGATGATTTTTAAGATGTTGCTAGATAGAGCGGGTGCATGTTTTCTTTTTTGGGCTTTTTACACAGAGTTTTCACCCCGTGTTACAAGCGCTTTTTAGACCCCATCTGGGGCCCAGAGGGGATCTAAACAATTAGCGTGGATTATCACTGCGGGCTATGGGGAAGCGCGCGGCGTTAAACATGAGGGATCCCCAAAGGGTTTTGTTTTTTTGGGCGAGTTTCGGGCCGTCTTTGAAAAAAATTGACATGCTTTTTCTTTAAAAGGGACTGCCCCGAGCTTTTGCTATGGAAAACCATGCGGACGATCTCTATGTAAAACCCCGCTGCGTTTTTCCTTATCCCCGGGCAGGTAACCCTCATGCAAATTGGTTTAGACCCTTTTTCCCTTGGTTACCCCTGCCCAGCCCCCGGGGGAAGGCTCAAAAAAAGCGTGTAAAATGGAGGGGAAAACTTTTTTTGTGAAAAACCCCCTTTGGGGGTTTTAAAAACTTGTGTTGTGATGTTGACAGTAGGGGTTTTGCCATGGGAAACCGGGGAGTGGGAAATGGAAAGCTTTAAAGGGGGAAGTGCAGCCAAAAGGCAAAAGGGAAAAGAAAGCAGCCTGACTCACGGCTAAAACTGAGTTGAGCAGGCATGACACAGAAAGTGGAGCCCAGAGGGGAAAACCCTGAAGAGGTCAGAAAAACCCAAAATTTTGAGGTGGGCCCCAGTTTGGGGGATGCTGGAAGATAAAGGGACCCATTGAGTGGACGTGTGTTTTTTTGGTCGTCGGGCGCCCAACTTTGAAAAATTTGGGAGGGGGTCGGAACCCAAAAAAAGGGGTTTTAAAGAGATTCGCAAGTTTTCCAGAGAAAGAAGGTCTAAAATGTGTTTAAGTGAAGGGGTTTTTTGCTTAAAAACTAGGTAACGCCCACAAGAAATTTTCCCGTGGAGTAAAAGCCTGAAGTTCCCCAGAATACTTGTGTCATTGTTGTTTTTTGTTCCAATGCCCCCCCATTTTTACAGGGGCCCCACATTTTTAAATTCTCCCCAAAATAGGGAAAAGGACCTTTGAGGGCACCGGGGGAAAACCGGGGAGGTGAGGGCGTTGCTGGGGGCCCAATGGCAAGTTCCCCCCCACCCCCATAGTTGGGGGTGCGGGTCCCCCCCCCCGGGGGGGTTGGGACAATGGGCGGGGCAGTCGGGCGACCCCGCGAGTTTCCCCCATACCCCCCCCCTAAAAAAATTCCCTCTTTTTTTAATATCTTTCCCATTGGTTGAAACATTTATGGGTTTTTATGGGGGGTTTTTTAACCAGTACAGCTGCTTCAACAAATCAAAGGTCAATCTCTTATCTACAGTTACCCAGGGTGGGGCCCCTTTTTTTTTAAACCATTTTTCCAATTTCAATTTTGGGCATTTTAAAAGTTCATGAAGAAAGTCACTTTGTTTTTAAAGCTCCCTTGGGGGGTTTTATAAAAGGGTTTGAGTAATGCAACTTTATCCCTCATTGGTTGTAGGGGTTTAAAAGAGAAATGTGAACTGCTCACATACTGCTAAACAAAATTACCCATGGCAAATAAGAAATTATGTACGTTTTCAAAAAAACAATGGGAGTTTATGTGGGGGGTTTGAATTTTTGGGCTGCAGAGTTTTGGGCAAGGGTTAAAAAGGGACGGGACTATGTTTTGAAACTCACCACTTTTTGGGGAAACTGGGGGTTTTTACCAATGTTTTAAAGCAAATTTCCAAAAACCCTATCTATGGACTTGAAGCGATGGAATGGATACTAGACCTCTGTTAATGAAGTTGCATCAGCAGAAAAGGCTTTAATTTCAGTGTCATGGTGAATTTATTAGAGTGCAATAATATAACAAGTTATAGTGACTAGGATTTTGGAGAAGGGCGTTAAACCCAGAGTTTTAATTCTGAATGAAAAAAGGGGGAGTTGGGAAGGATTTTTTTCCCTTTTAAAAAGAGGGGCAATTGACTTTTTACCTCATGAGGGGTTTTTTCCTTTTCCCCTGGATCAAAAATATAGCACAATTTTTACTGAACTGGAGGAAACTGTCTTTTTCAGCCTTAAAAAAATATATTTAAAACCCTTAATATTTTCGGGTTTTCTCGAATTAGAAATCCCCTGATTGGCAAAGAACAAATAAAAACCCCAAAACCCGTTTTTTGGGAAAAACGTTTAAACTTTTGGTTTAAAATATTCATTGGAGGGGCCTTTTTCCCAAAAAGAATTGGGAATTTGAGGGCCCTTTTGCAAAATCAGTTACCCAAAAAATTTCTGTTTTCCTTCTCTGGGGGGAAATGCAATCTTCCCGCATTTTCACGTACTGGAAATGCCTTGCTTGGGTTTGGAAGAGCTGGCCAAAAAATTTCAAGTGCAATTGAGCATCATTGAAACAGCTTCGATTTTTTTGTTAGCCTATGGTTTCTTCATTCCGAACACCCATGGGGTTGCATTTCGTCAGTTTGGGTCCAAATCCTATGGGCAAAAAAATTCCTAGAAACTGTTTTGTGTTTGGGCATGGCAGTTAGCTAGTGGTCATAATAATTTTACTTGCTTGCATAGTTTGGTATTGGAACCCAGAGTATCAAACTTAGGTAAAGCAAAGGTTTTCAAGCCCCTATCAAAAAAAATTTTCCAAAGTTTTTTGAAAATCCATTAAAAAAGGGATAAAAACCCCCCTTTGGGAACCTTTGGGGTGGAAAATTTTTTTGGATAAAACTCCCTTACTTGTAGCATTAAAACAAACGAAATCCCCGGAAAATTTAAAAAAGGTAAAAAACCAAACACACCAAAATGTGGGGCATTAGGGGCAAAATGCATTACTGACAAAAAAGGGAAAAAAAAATATATGAAGAAATTATTTGATATATATACAAAACCATCATTTCTTTAAAAATTTTAAATTTGCGGATGCCTTTTTTTTAAACGCCAGATCCAAAAGGCCCCCTTTGTAACAACAAAGCTTTTTCTATCACCTCCCCCCCCACAGGCAAATTTTAAATCCAAAGCCATAAATTTTTTTAAAAATAAAAAAAGCCGCCTTCATGAATGTTTCGATGCACCTGAAGAGTTAATACTCAAGCAGTTTCTTGAATCATGAATATGCTCACTAATTCTCTTCTTCATTAAGTGGGAAAGGTTTTTAAATTTTAAAAAGTCCTTTTGATAAACCCTTTGAAAAATTTTATTTCTTGATTTATCTTTAATAGTAGATCTAAACACTACTACTTCATTTTATCGAAAGGCAACTGCGGGCAATACTGTCCTGCATGCCAAAAGTTTCCACCCTAGTCATACTGTGTGGTCCATTCCAGTGGGTGAGTTCATGAGAATAAAAAGGGCTCTCTTGGAGGGCTTTATTGATCGGTGCTGGATATCCTTGGGTGCGGAAAATTTTATCGATTGCAAACTTTTGGGTGTCCCTTTTTCTCCGTTTCACCTGCTTCCCCCTATTCTTCCCCGGGGCAAACTGCCCCGGGGGTGTGTTTTTTTATTTGTTATCATCGTTTTTTAAACCCAATTTAAAAAAATAAATTCTCCCAAATTTTAAAAGGGGGACTAAGGGCTACATGTATGAAAGCTATCTTGCTCTAAGACTTTCTTTGTTGCCCATAGCAGCCAATCAGAGTTCCCCCTTTCGTTTTATATAGTTCTCTGAAAAAATGAAGGGACCCCTATTGGTTGTTGGGCAGCCCAAAAAAGGGTTTTTAAACTAGAAAGTTTTCATTTCATGTCCCCCCAAATTTTTCATGACATAGTTTGTTGTCCCACCTGAAAAAATGTGTGACCCAAAAAACCCCTTTAAAAAGGTTTTTCAATAAAAGATTTGCGTTTTTTAAAGGTTAAGGACCAGAAATTGAAGCGTTTACCCAAACATGTTGCCTTATTTTTTTTGGCTTTATTGAGGAGATAATTTAGAATTTATCCCCTCTAAGTACACACAAGTTTCTCTAGGTTATCGTCCTGCTCTCCCTTTTTCTCTCTGCTCTTTTCTTATTTGATAGCGGGGTGAGGAAAGGGTTGGGGCTGCTTTGGGAGCCTTTGAACAGGCTTTTTCCAAAAAATTAATTGTTCCTTTGTTTGTTTACTTTTTGCCCCTGTGGGTTATGCACTTTTTAGATAACATCTCCTCTCATGTCTGTGTTTTTGAAGAGTTTTGAAAGCCGGCTGGTATGCTAATCCCCTACCATAGAATTTTTAAAAAATATGGGTTTTTGAGTGTGCCCGATCATATGGGGGTAACATATTCCCGAGAAAATGGTTTCTTTGGGGATGGGCATGGAAGGTTCGGGGTGGAGGGCGTGTTTAAATTTTAATCATTAGCAGAGCAAAAAGGCCCGGGTAGGGTGGTTGGCAGAGATGAGGGAGGGGATTTTGGGGTAAGCGCCTGTGGAGGGTTTTTTGGGGGAGAGTGATGAGTTTATGTTGTTTTTTGACCGAATGGTTCAAACCTATGCAGGGGTGACCACAGGGTTTGAAAACATCAGTATAGCTTGGAGAGAAAGATGAGCCTGGCTGCTGCATTTGGGACAGATTGGGGAGAGGGAGTTTGCAAAAGAGGGGAATTGGGTAAGTAAAAAAGGGTTTCGGTAGTCAAGGAGAAAAAAGAATAAGAGCAACAGTTTAAAAGCCCGGGGTGTTTCCACAGTGAAAAAAAAACGGATTTTTGGAGTGTTCCCTTTAGGTGGATGGGGGAACCCAAAATTTGGCAAGTGATTGGATTTTAGGAGTGAAGGGGCAAAATCAGAATCTAGTATAAACCCTCAAGACAGGGGCCTGGCTAGGAGTTAATTTGGTGGCAAACCCCACATGAGAACAGAAATAGTAGATGGGGGTTGGGTTTTGTTGAAGGGTGGGATGAGTATTTAAAATTCCGTTTTAAAAGGGGTTTTTTGTTTTAGTGAGAGGGGCATGGGTGTCAGAGGGCGCGGGGCGACAGTCACTGGGATTTTGGGAGCAGAAACAGGAGTGAAGTTTACGGGAAAAAGGTGTATTGTTGAATGTCATCAAACATTGAGATTTTTGTTTCTGGAAGCCAAGTCTGTGATGGTTTTTTCAAAGGGGGGTGTTAGGATTGAGAAAAGGAGGGGGAAACCCGAAATGATCCCCAGAAACCCCCAAATGTGGGGAGGGAAGAGGGGGGGGGGGTTTTGAACCTGAAAAATTTAGACCTGGAAAGGGGCGCGGTCAGAAAAAGGGAGAATGGAAAAAAAAGATGAGAGCGGTGTCCTGGATGCTGATTGGGAAAAAAGGGATGCTGAGGAGGAGATGGTTTACGGGGCAGTGGTCCAAAAGCGGGACAGGAAACCAGGGGAAGCAACAATGAGTATTTGCCTGAGATTTTGCGGTCAGGAGATCATTTGAAACTTTTGCTAGTGCAGTTTCTGTGGAGTGTAAAGTGCGAAAACCCGATTGCAAAGGGTCAAGAAGAGAGTTTGCAGAGAGATAGCGGGTTAGGCGAGAATAGACCAAGCGTTCCAGGAGTTGAGAGATGAAGGGCAGGTTAGAGACTGGTCAGTAGTTGGCAGCACAGGGGGGGTCCAGGGGTGCTTTTTTAGTAAAGGGTTATAACAGCATGTTTAAAGGAGGATGGGAAGATCCCAGTGGAGAGAGAGAGAGGTTGAAGATTGTAGTTAGATAGGAGAGAATAGCTGGGGAAATAAACTGGACAAGGTGGGAGGAAATGGGGTCACTAAAGCAGGTAGTTGGGTGAGCAGACAGGAGAAGCCTGGACAGTTCTTCTGTCATCAGGTCAAGAGCTGAGAGCAGAATAGAGCACAGGGGGGGAGGGACAGTATGGGTATTTTTTGGGAATTGCGATGCAATGTTTTGCCGGATTCTGTCAATTTTGTCTTTGAAGTGAGTGGCCAGGTCTTCAGCACAGAGGTCAGTGACTGGGGCCTGAGCTTTAGGCCTGAGGAGGGAGTGGAAAAGGTGTCAAACAGTCATTTTGGGTTGTTTTGTAATGTTTAGATGAGGCAGGTGAAATATTTTTGTTTGGCACAGTGAAGAGCAGTGTGATAAGTCCTGAGCATGAATTTACAGTGGAGAAAGTCTAAAGGTAAATTTGACTTTCTCCACAGACATTCAGCACACCTAGGGCATCGCTGCAGGAAGCAAGTCTGATGTGTGTGCCAAGACTGCCGGCATCTTACTCTGGCCATGCGATGTGTGAGCAGTGCCAATATGTCCAGGGTGGTTGAGAGTGTTTGATTGTATTGTTTGACAGCCAGGTCAGGTCAGGAAATGGAGGAGATTGGGGACAGTGAGGACTGTATGGTGTCTATGAGTTCCTGAGTATTAATGAAGCAGTGGTTTCTAAATGTGTGATGGGCAGGTGTGTCCAGAGAGGGCTGAGAATTAGTGATAGCAAAATAGATAAGGTTGTGGTCAGAGAGCGCATAAGGAGAATTAGTGAGGTTAGAGATTGAGCAGAGATGACAGAAAACCAGATCAAGAGTTCCCATCCTTGTGAGTTGGAGAGTTTGTAAACTGCAAGAGGACAAGGGAAGATGTGAAAGAAACAGAGGGGGAAAGGGGGACGGGGTCTCTTGGGGATGTTGATTTTTTTATATTTCAAAAAAAAAAATTTTAAAAAAAAAAAAAAAAATGGCTGAAAAAAGCTGTTTTATTTAATAAAAACTTTAAAAAAGAAAATTTTTTCATACAGCAGTTTATTTAAAAAAAAGAAAATCAGCATATACCTCCAGAATACTGAGATGAGCATGCTACCTATGCCCACCCAAAGCTGATTCACAACTTCCCGCCCATATGCTATGTAGACAGGAAACTTTCAATCAGCTGTGGGTTGAAGGATAAGTAGTTTGAATATCCATAATTATCTAGTACAGGCACAGCATTGGCAAGTCTTGTGTATTCAGCTTGGTGTCCAGTGAATAAACACATATTTAATAGAAACTGCTGAATAAAAAGTAGTAAGTAATACTGGATTCAGAGTTTTAGTCTGATCTGCATTAAAGGCCCCTCTCCAGCCAATGTATACCCCTTTGTATTGAATGGGTTAAGAACCCTGAAACAGCGGTCTACAGACAGGTGTCTCCTCAGCTTGGCTGATAAAATTTTTTTTTTTATTTATTTTCATCATTTTGAGTTACCTCCGTAATCGATTTGTGAAATGACACCTAAAATGTTTTTTCTTTTACATAATCATCCTCCTTTTACCTAAACAAACACCTTCGATGTCTTCTCCTTGACCACACAGTCTATAGCGTATTTAAGTAAGCTGCTGGTGCCTAATAAAAATAAACAATATACTCACCTTCCTTGTTACCACCGTTCTAAGGACCGCCATCAGAAATTTCAGGGCCCCACACAGCTGAAGCATCTGGGCACCACAAATCTCAAGGCCTTTCCAGGGGCCCCACACATCCCGGGGTAGGTGTTGCTGGCTACTTATAGTAATAAGGGCCCACGCTTTGAAAGGGAGGTCTCGGCTTCTGAGTCACAGCTAAATACGTTTACATAGAGAACAGGCTCTCAAGCTCTGTTTAAAACTTCCGCACTGTGACCCTCCACTCTTTCGGGCCTTGTTCTGGCAACGTCATGACAATTTAAATCAGTGAAGACCCACCCTATGGGAGACTCATGGCATCCCGCCCGTACATAGAGAGAGGGGAGGATCTGGCTCCGGTCACAGTGCAAAAGTCTTAACCGAGTAAACGTGTTTAACTGTGGCTTGGAGGCTGGGCTATACTTCCCACAGTGCCCTTATTTCTATTGTAGGCCAGAAACAACGACGTCGCGGGGCAACTTGCAAGCCTTTTACTTCCTTGTGTGCGGCTTGCTTGCACTTAGGTGATGATATTGCGGGCTGGTCGTCTGTTTTACGGTTTCCTCTGGGCTCCATATGGCAGTACCGACAGTACCTCCAGTACTGCTTTCAGGTTGGCCCTGACCATTCCAGTGCTGTCTCTCCCCAGTCTTCTGTGTAATCTGTTCTTCTCTTGAACAGGACATCATCGCTGCAGCGCTGATTGGCTGCAATGGTCACATGCCATCCTCATACATTACCATCCAGAAGTGAACAACTGCAAAAGGCGATATCAGCAGAGGCAGTTACATCCCATTTGGAAGAGGACAGAAAGTGAACAAAAGACCGTGGAGAGTCTTGGAATGGAAGTGAGGCAGAAGGTGAGAATAGGTTTTTCTTTATATGAACCAGACAACCCATTTCATTAAAAATTATGATGCCCATAGTGATAACACTATTAAATTGAAGATGTGATGCATTAAAATTCTTTCTTAAAGGGGATTTGCCGAGACAAAGACCTTTCAGCTTAACCCAGGCAGAATGTCAACAAATCACGCTGAGTCATGAAGCTGCAGTGGAGAGAGGGAGAGGGGAGGGGGAGTGAGGAATCCAAGGGAGCATCTCAAAACTTAAGTGAACTAATAAACAGTACAGCAGTGGATTCATTATACAGCAAGACAGCCTCAGACTGCACTGTCAGGAGAAACCTTATCTGCTAAGAAGCTAATGTAATGTAAACAAATCACGGAGCTGAAAGAGACAGCGACGCACATAGACACACACAGCCAGAGCACAGAGCTGCATAAGGGGATCCTGTGACATGTTCACTCAAATAATCAAACTATAACTTGTGAATTCTGTATACAAAAGAGAACACCTATTCTACACAGCAGCTTGAAAGCTTCTTCATGTTCTCCGTCATCAGATAAAGCAGGGATCTAATAACACTACAGCTAGTTATTCTGTATACAAAAGAAAACATATTGCTACCCGGTGCCTTAAAAGACCATTCATTTTGCCTGTCATCAGATAAGAAGTGATTCACGCAAGCGCGGCCTTTCAGCTCCTGGGTCGTGACTAGGGGAAGCTTTGTGGTAACCAAGGGGGATTGAGAAATGCTGTTGCTCTCAGAGTTTTCACTTTTTTTAATCACATATATTTAGAAAGTGATTAAATACCCATTTTGGAGGTTCCCACGTCAACATTACATGGTGGAAAAACCCCTTTAATGCATAGTGCAGTGCTTCATTGTTAAAGATGTATTCCTTGTAAAGGTGACCAGAATAACAAAGGAACAAGCATGCAAATTACCTTTATATACTGTGGTTGAATGGCTTTGCAAGTCACAAAATTATTAGTATATTAAAAGTTATTTCATTGAGACCAAATAAATCACCGTTTTTTTAATTATTTAAGAAAAATGTGTATTTTTCCATCTATTTTGTGATCAGCAAGGTTAATAATGGAATAGCTGGGAATGCTGCAGAGGTAGGTGACTATCCTTGCCGTCACTAATTTAATTAAATGTAACATATTATTGAAACAGTCAACCCTTGTGTTTTTTGTGAAGTCCGCTGTCTCATTTAGATAATACAGCCGTTATTTATGGTGTGACACATGAGGCACATAAAATGTGAAGGAGGCTATTTATTTCTTTCTTTTTATTTCTGTCTAATTAAATAAGAAGTGACAAAGAATCTATAACATTGTTAGAAGTTTCCAAATTCTAGACAGAATTTATTTAGCATGAAAGATGCTACAAACATATCTAGACATAGCCATTGTGAATAATGGTAGGATGAGATCATTTTTGTTGCCATCTACCTGCATTTCAATAGCAACAGATGTACGAGGGCTTTATTTTTGGGATATGCTATAGAATGTTTTATCAACAACATGGAATACACATGAATGGATGGCAAATTTGGATTTTTTTCTTAAAAAGGCTGATATTCATAAAAAGCTATTAAGTCATTGAGGGAGATTTATCAATAGTGTCTAACTCTTAGACAGTTCTAAGTTAGACTAGACTGTCATACAATTCGCCACATTTATCATAGTATTGATAAATCTGGCACAGGTTAAATTGTCCACTCCAACTTTATACTATCTTTAAGTTGCCTTACTTTATGCCACTAATATGCGCCCAAATTTTGGCACATTTTTTGGCGCACATGAACCACGCCCCTCTCCACATGAAGCCACATCCTTTATTGAGGTCACAGCCCTTTGTCGGATGATCCGCAGAAGTGTCTGGAAACTCTCTAAAACGTAATAAATGTGGTGTAAAGCAGGTGCGACATTGGGGCAGATTTATCAATAGTGTCTTACTTTTAGACAGTGTAAAGTTAGACTAGACAGTTTTACAAAGTGCCACATTAACCATAGTGTTGATAAATCTGGTGCAGGTTAGAACTGTTTAGTTTAACTCTGTACCACAATTAAGTTGTCTTACTTTCCCACCAGAAACGTCTACAAAATCTGGGCGCATTTTTGGTCGCACTTAAGCCACGCCCCTTTCCAGCGGAACCATGCCCTTTATGAGGCCACGCCCCTTTTGTCGGACGAGGCACAGAAGCGTCTGAAACTGTCTAAAACACATAGTAAATGTGGCGAAAAGCTGGTTTCTGGTGCAAATGGAGCCAGAATTCTGGCGCAACTGCTTTGATAAATCTGCCCCATTATTTTTGGTGCAAATCGTGCCAGAATTCTGGCATATCTGCCATATTAAATGTGCCCCATTGTTTTCATTATTTACACCATTCACCAATAATAAGACATTAGTTTTAAGATAGTGGTTGATAAAATGGTTTTCTGGCAAACCCCCCCCCCCCCAAAAAAAAATTCCCAAATTGCTTGCCTGAGGCTTTATTAATCCTGTTATTGTTTTCTGAACTAATTTGTGTGTTTCCTGCGCCATACATAGCCTCCCTTTTCTGCAGCTGAACAGCAACATTTTCTCTTTGAAATCTGTTTCAATTTGCTCGGTAAATCACTCAGACCCAGTATCCTTTGCTGTACTTTGACTATCTTCTTCCCTTTAAACCTCAGTTTCAGTACCCCCCAGCCACTCCCACTGTTTCCTACCTTATTTAGAGAAAAGACCACCAGGTGTTGTTTTTAAGACTTGCCCTGAAAAAAGCTAAACCCCTTTGAGCACCTGATCTGGACACAAAAATACTTCCTGTGTTTTCAAACACAGAACTACTGAGCTTCCTGTCAAACAGCTGACACTGAACTGCAGGAAACACAGTAAATTCAATGTAACTTTGGAAAAGGTTTTTAGAACATATTTTTTTTCTACTAGAAATCCTCTTTAATGGTGAATTTGGTTTAATATAACTAAAATATGTTAAAACATAGATAAACTAGTTGGTCTAGTTTGAAGACTACACTTAAGGAATAATGGTAGAGCCATTTGCTAAAAGGGATTGCCGAAAACTACAGTTTCCCCTTGTGTCTTATGTACATGAGTATATCCTTGGTCACTGTTAAATAGATCTCAAAGTTAATATTATTCTATGGACACCTGCTATATCTCTATGTGCATACCCAACATGGAATAGCGAAAAAATCACTGAATAGGACCAGCGCTTCCAGGTAAAAAGAGTGCAAAAATTTATTGAGTGCTTACATGACCACACACGTATGGGTACAAAAACAAATGGTTAAAATCCCAAACCCTTTCTGGTGCTTCATCGCACCCTTGTTCACCGGCAACATTACTCTGCTAAAAAGGTGTACTTAAATAGTAAAGTAGGCGGTACAGGTAAGTTACATCATTTCCTGTTCAGACATTTCAGACATACATTTAAAATACATTTAAAACATACTTGCTTCTTATGGTAGAGAAACAAACATAAATATAAATGGTATCAGAGAACTAGCTTAACTGTAGCATAATTAATATATACCTCACCGAATTTTTAAGACACCTGTGTCACAACCTGGCTCCCCTTAACCTTATATTTTCTTTTTAAAACCCCAAAAACAGGGGGAACCATCATGCCATTATGGCTAGTAAATGTTTTGGAACCCGAAGGTTAAATCCGCATAGTAAAGGGGAGAAAGTGTTTGAATTCATTGAACGTTTTTTTGGCATGGTTTTTTTTGGTCCCCAAATTTGGGCGGTATCCAGATTTTGGAAATTTCCTTTTCACGCACAAACCGAATTTTTCTTTTTGTTGTTTACAGAAATTGGCCGGAAAAGGAAAAAAACCCAGTGGAAGCCGCAAGTCCTTGGGGGAAAAATTTTCCTTTGTTTTGAGTGCCCCGGGCCTCAAAGTAGAATGGGTCAGTATGGTTTCATTTTTAAAATTTTTTTTTAAAAAAGGCAAAGTAGTTAAAAAATACCCTTTGGGTTCTTTTTTTAAACCCAATAAACAGAAATGCATTTTCTTTTGGCCCAAGTTTTTCGGGAACCCTTTTTTAGGCGATTGGAATTCATTGAAAAGCCCAAACTTGCCAATCCTTTCAGCTATGAACAAAGGAAACTGGGTCAACTTTGCCAAGGTTGGATTACATGTAGTTTATTAGGATGTAAATCCCGTTGCCCGGTCGGAAAGATCTCAGATTTCTCTGGGAAGTTTAGACCGGACGGAGTCCGTGTGTCTAACTCATATAACCAGTGCGCTTCGCACATGCGTACAGCACGTTCCCAGTCTCCGCTGGTTTTGGGCTTATTCACTTTTTCCAATGCATAACAATAGAAGCCATCTAATGAACCATTATGTTCTTCTATGAAATGTTTCGTGACCACCGAATGGTAAGTGTGGCCTTTTGCTTTATGTGCAATGTGTTCAGAAACTTGTTTTGAACTTTTGAATCGTACTACCTATATATTTTTTGTTGCATGTAGTACATTGTATATTGTACACTAGATGGTCGGAATCACAGTTAATGAATTGCCTAATTTTAAAACATCTGTCATCTATACCTGTGAATGTCTGTACTTTATTAGTATATTTACAGATATTGCACCTGTTGTTTTTACAGGGAAAAAAAGCCCACTGTGGATTTAAGCCAAGTTTCATTTTTTATTTGATCACAAAATCTACTGGGTGAAATATTGTCTGCTATAGTCTTACTACGGCGTGCTACCATGGAGAGTCCTTCATCTAATATCTCTGCTAGTACATAATCTTGTCTGAGTATATTTACATTTTTTTAGAAAAATCTTTTTTATTTTAGAAAACTCCTGGCTGAAGGTAGTAGAAAAGACTACTTCTCTTTTGGGATTTCTTTTATTTTTAACCCTTAATAAATCTTGCTGAGTTTTTTGTTTCATTCTTTCTTTGGCCTGTTTCAATTGTTTATCTGTATACCCTCTTTCTTTCAGTCTTGTATCTATAATTCTTATTTGCTTGTCGTATTCATTATCATCTGTACATGCCCTACGTGCTCTATAATATTCACCCAATGGGATGGAATTAAGCGTGTGAATCGGGTGACAGCTGTCTGCTCTAAGGGTGGTATTACCATGTAGGGGCTTCCTACACCTTCCCATTTTTGTTACCTCACAGCCTAATGTCAAGGAAAGAAATACTTTCATGTTCAACTGTATGTGTGAATTTAAGGTTAACATCATTGTTGTTAACATAAGAGACAAAGTCTGGTATGGACGCCACATCGGGACCCCAAACAATGAGGAGGTCTTCGATATAGCGCCCATACCAGACCACTGACTCCGCAAATGGGTTCTCAGGACCATATATAAACTGCTGCTCCCACCACGCCATCATAAGGTTAGCAAGAGAAGGTGACGCAATGGCACCCATTGGAACTCCCAGCAATTGTATGTAAAATTCGCCATTAAATTCAAAATAGTTACTCTCCATGAGAAAGTCAATGCATTCCAGAATAAAAATGTGTGTGGCTTCACCATGTATGCTACTGTGTTTTAAATGATATTGAACAGCAGTTCTAAGATGTGAATGTGGTATCCTAACTAACAAACTAACCACATCAAGGCTCAACCATGTATAATTCTGGCGCCAGGTAAAATCATTGAAAATTTTTAACACCGTAGTGCTGTCCTTCAAATATCCTGGGGTTTTACACACCAGAGGTTGTAGACAGTTGTCCACCCATCTGTTGAGTCTTTCACAAAGACTGTTGCAGCTGGAAACAATAGGGCGAAGACTGGGGGGAAAAGTCCACTTATGGGTTTTAGGGACACCATAAAAAGTAGGGGTTTTTGGATATTTCATTTCTAAATAATATTTCTCCTTTTCAGATATCGCACCCAGAGCAACTCCCTCCTGCAACAGTCTATTGAGTCTCAACCTCATTTCTCAACCTCTACACATGGTTGTGCCTTGATGTGGTTAGTTTGTATTCCAGGATACCACAGTCACATCTTAGAACTGCTGTTCAATATCATTTAAAACGCAGTAGTATACATGGTGAAGCCACACAAATTTTTATTCTGGAATGCATTGACTTCCTCATGGAGAGTAACTACTTTGAATTTAATGGCGAATTTTACATACAATTGCTGGGAGTTCCAATGGGTGCCATTGCGTCACCTTCTCTAGCTAACCTTATGATGGCGTGGTGGGAGCAGCAGTTCATATATGGTTCTGAGAACCCATTTGCGGAGTCAGTGGTCTGGTATGGGCGCTACATCGATGACCTCCTCATTGTTTGGGGTCGCGATGTTGCGTCCATACCAGACTTTGTCTCTTATGTTAACAACAATGATGTTAACCTTAAATTCACACACACAGTTGAACATGAAAGTATTTCTTTCCTTGATATTAGGCTGTCAGGTAACAAAAATGGGAAGGTGTCTACATCCTTATATAGGAAGCCCCTACATGGTAATACCACCCTTAGAGCAGACAGCTGTCACCCAACTCACACGCTTAATTCCATCCCATTGGGTGAATATTATAGAGCACGTAGGGCATGTACAGATGATTATGAATACGACAAGCAAATAAGAATTATAGATACAAGACTGAAAGAAAGAGGGTATACAGATAAACAATTGAAACAGGCCAAAGAAAGAATCAAACAAAAAACTCAGCAAGATTTATTAAGGGTTAAAAATAAAAGAAATCCAAAAAGAGAAGTAGTTTTTTCTACTACCTTCAGCCAGGAGTTTTCTAAAATAAAAAAAGGTTTTTCTAAAAATGAAAACATACTCAGACAAGACAAGTACTAGCAGAGATTTTAGATAGGAATCTCCATAGTAGCACCCAGAAAGACATAGCAGACAATATTTCACCCAGTAATTTTGGATCAAAAAAAAAATTAAATTTGGGCTGAAATCACGTGGGTTTTTTTCCCTTTGTAAAAACAACAGGTCAATATCTGTAAATATACAAATAAAGTACAACATTCACAGGTATAGATGCAGATTTTTAAATTTAGGCAATTCATTAACTGTGATTCCCCCATCTAGTGTAAAATATCAATTACACATGCAACAAAAACTATATATTATACTTTCAATTCAAAACACGTGTTTCGAACACATTTGACATATAGCAAAAGGGCCCACATTAACTTTCGGGGGCACAAAACTTTTCATAAAAACAAATGGTTCATTAGATGGCTTCACTTTTTTGAAGGAAAAAGTGAAAAACCCCCAAAAACTGGGCGACTGGAACCCTGTACGCATGCGCGAAGCGCATGGTTAGATTTAGACACCGACTCCGTCGTCTAACTTCGGAAGGGATTGCGTATATTTTTAATTATGTACAGTTAAGCTAGTTCCTGAACTATTTAATTTATTTTAAATTTTTTTTCCCCCGGGAAGCAATATTTTTTTAATGTTTTTTTAAATGTATGTCTAAAAATGTCTGAACAAGAAATGAGTAACTACCGTACCGCCTACTTTACTATTTAAGTACCCCTTTTTAGACAGAGTAATTTTGCCGTGAACAAGGGTGCGATGAAGCCCCAAAAGCGTTGGATTTAACCTTTTTGTTTTGTACCCATCTTGGTCATTTAAGCACTAAATAATTTTTCATTTTTTTTCCCCGAAGCGCTGTCCCATTCAGTGATTTTTTCCATTCCTTGTCTACGAGGCTTGTGTTGGAACCAGGGAGCCGTGCGCTTTAACCATGTGAAGCAAAAGGGAGTTTCAGGTGCAATTGATTGGCGTCTATCGGTGAGTGCCATTTATCCCTTACAAAGACTTATACTTACTTACATACCCAACATGCATTGCTTGAGAAAACTGAAACACAAAGTGGTGCACAGAGGTTCCCCTTGGGGGTTACATAGACCACAATATGGATTTATATTGCTAACCAATATAGCAGTTTTTATATCACATCTGCATGAAACAATTTTCTGCCCTTTCCATTCAACAAATTAAGGTAAAAACGTTTGGTAGAATTGCTTTCTGAAATATTAAAGTTGGGACCTCACCAAGCTGAAAATAATAGCATTTTCTGAAAACATGTATTACTCCAGTAAAAACCCTCTGTCAAAAAAATTTAAAAAAAAATATAAAGATCAATTTCGTATCCACCAATTCAAAGTAAAATGTAAGAACCATTTAACAAGCAGTTTCACAGTTATTTTGATTGCAGATCTGATCTCAGTTTTGTTCTTTCAAAAAGTAGATAAAAAAGTGAGACAGACCAAGGTGTTTCCGATAAAAAAAAATGAACATGTAAAACTGAAATTATAGTGGGAAGTATCATAACAACTCAGCTGCATACATACATCAATCTTAAGTTGCTTTGTATTTTTGTGATAGTTTTTGAAGCTAAATCACAAGGAGACAGACTAAAAAAGTCCCAAAAAAACTTTCCCCGTGCATTTCCCATTGATTCCTGGCCTGTACATTTAGGGTTTCATAATAATCAAACAAGTACAAAGTGACAATCTGTGACTGACAACAGGTAAAGGGAAAGAAACCTGCCTTTTGAAGGTTAAAAACTCAAGGAAGGGAAAAGAGACAGGGGGGTAGGTAGTTTTTCTATTGTAGGCTATCCTGAAGAATGGGTTTTCAGTTTACTATTGAAGCTGGAAAAGTGGGGGGAGAGTCCGATTTTTTGGGGCAGTGATTTCCCAAATGTTGGGGAACACGAGAGAAATCTTTGAGACGGTTTTTTTGGGGAGGAGCTGATAGAGAAGACAGAGAAAAAGGTCCCGTGAGGGGGGGAATTGTGTAGGGGGGGGTATCTGGAATTAAAGGGGAGATGTAGGAGGGGGGGGGGTTATGGAGAGCTTTTGTAGGTCATGGTTAGTAACTTGAAATTAAACGCTGGGTAATGGGGACCAGTGATTTTTGACAGAGGAGTAGCGAGGAGAGAGGTAATAAGACGTGGGAGCAGTTGAAGATGATGAAGGGGAGTGCCAAAAGGGGGGCCCAGAGAAGGGTGTTTGCATTCGGGGCGGGAAATAAAAAAGGCATGGACCAGCAGTTTTGTATTGTCAGGGTTAAGGAATGAGAGGATTCGTGAAATATTTTTCAGGTGGAGGGGCAGGCAGAGGTTTTACAACCTTTATTTAAAATTAGGTTTATGTGCATAAGTGCAGTCACAAAACCATCTATAACTTTTTATTTTTCTTTTTTATGAAAATGATGGCAAAACTAGAAAAATATTCAGGTAAGCAGTGCCTAGAGTGTTGTTAACAGAAGTTGAACATATCTTACAATTAAAACTGCAGTAAACACAATGCACTCAATACTATATTGTAGCATAAATAATAACTTTACTGATAAAATGTATGTTTTATTATTGTGTTGATTTTTGTGTTATTGGAATTTTTCTGCAGTTAAGCACTGTGCAAAATTTTTCAGGTCTAAAAAAATTGTTACTTAAAATGTTTTAAAAAAACTAAAAATTTTTTAAGGGGGTTATTTGGAGCCGTTTTTACTCAAGACAAAAAAGTTATATTCTACCACCTCCCTATAACATGATTTGTTGCTCGCTTTGCACCCTCTCTAGCTCCATTACATCTTTTCTATAAACTGGACCCCCAAAAATAAACAAAATATTCAAGTGAGCATGCCCAAATGTTTTTGTACAGCAGTAAAAATTTACCCCTTGTCCGCAGTCCATCCCTTTTTAAAATCCCACCCAATATTTTTTTTTCCCTTTAGGGGCGCTGGTTGAACTGCTGCTTTCTGTAGTCTAAAAATCTACAAAAAAAACCCAGATATTTCTCAAAATGATACCCCCCCCATTTTTCTCCCCTAGGAATAAGCCTGCAGATTTTTCATCCCCAGAGCAAAACGTTCCCTTATCCAATTAAAACCATTTCCCAAGTGGATCCCCAAAAAATCAGGGTGTCCACCTCATTTAATTATGACCCAACTTCCTTTTGATTGCACTACACTACTATTTGGGTTCATCTTCAAAAATGAAAACCCTGCTATTGATCCCCTCCATTAATGAAAAAATTTAAATCAAAAAACTAGGATGGTGAATTACTTTTGACTATCGAAAAGGGTGATAGTCGATAAATCGGCAATTACAAAAAATTTCCGATAGTGATAAAATTCGCCGATGCCCATTAAAGTCTAGGGAGAGCAACAACACCTTCATTCTTACCCCCAAGCAGGGCTGGAGAAGCTGGAATTAACATCCAAAACAGTAAAAAGGTACGGGTAAACTTAGGCAACACCTTGGGTTATAAAAGACAAAAAAAACTCACAGACCTTTCACTACCCTTTTTGCACCACACCCCAAAACCCTGCACACCCACAAATTTAAAAAACCAGAAGGCATTTGATTTAACCACATTTTTACTTAAACGGAAAAGAATTCCCCTTTCCTGGAACCAGATGACCCCAAAACCTGCATGCCCCCCCGGTTTTTAAAAAAGTCCAAAAAAAGGAGTCTTTCAACCACATTTGTTGAACGGGACATTAACTATATCGTCCGACCCAGAATGCCCAAATTAAACCTGTGACCCACATTTTAAAAAAAGTGCCGGTAAAAGGGTTTTTGAACCACCATTTTGTTTCAGGGCATTGACTATATCCTGTTTTGTCCCCGCAAATGCCCAAAAAATTTTGTTGACCCCCAAAAAAAAAAATTTCCCAGAAAAGATCTTAACCACCATTTTATTTGAACGGGGACATTGACTATTTTTTCCCCTGTCCCGCAGAATGCCCCCCAAAACCTTTTGACCCCCAGATCACAAAGTGGACTAATTTTTTGACAGTACTGTCATTAGTATATTTTTGGTAACTGCATTTTTTTCAGAATTTATTTGGGGAAGTTTTATTTATAGTTTTACATTAATATCTTTTTGTTTTTTTTTCAATGTATAACAACAACATACACCCCCCCGCAGTTGTTAAAAGTTTTTTTTTACAGGTTAATGTTTAATTCGCCCTGCACCCCCCATAAGAAATAACAAATTCCTAATCATCCCCAAAACATTCCTTAGTTGAGAAGACTTTTTCCCCTCCGGGCTTCTGCGAGGGGATTCAGCCAATAAATTTAAAATGGTTTTTATTTTCCTCCAAACCCCTTCTTCTTTGATTAGGGACAACACCCAGGGAGATAAAAATGATGCGCCCCCCATGGGGTCTACCCCCCAAAAATTTTTAAGCCTAAAATTGTGAAATTTTTGTGCCCCAGTCCTGGGCCCTTTTTGACACTACTTAACCTCACAGAAATCCCCTTTTTTCAAAATAAAATTTGGCGTCACCTTGTTAACAGGGAGGTCCAGCGCAGGGCCAAAACTTACAGGGGGTCGGTGAGACCCAGGCTAGGTCTTCTCTATTAACACGGGGTCAGCTCCCGGGGCCAAATTTTACAGTGGGGGCGGTAGAGCCCAGGCTAGCGTCTTCATTTTTAAACACAAGGCCACTCCCGGGGCCAACTACAGTGGGTGGTGAGAGCCAGGCTAGGTCGCATCTATTAACAACGGGTTCCCTCCCCAGGGCCGGAGTTACATGGATGCGGTGAAGCCCAGGCGGGTCTTCATCTATTCCCAAACGGTAAAAATACCCTTATGACGCACAACGAAAACTCGGCTAAAGCAAGTGCGGAAGGGGAATGTGAGGTAAGACCTCCAGCCTTTCAGTACACAGTAAAGCCCCGGGGGTAGCCGTCCCCCTCCGTAGAGTGCGGACCAATTGGCTTCACTTGGGAAAAATCTGGGGGTTAAACGCTCCTGTTCCCCCAGTCCCCTTTTTCTTTCATACTTTTTCTCATTACCAACTGCGGAGGAAATTTTCTCTGTTCTTTGTTCTCTGTCCGTGCTCCTACCCATGTCCTCTCAATCACCCACATCTGGTCAAGTCTACCTGTACCCCCTTGACAATTCGGGATTTTTTTTTACCAGCTATTTTTACATGCAAGTTTTTTTAGTAGTTTAATTTAGAAAAACACATTTTTTTAAAAAAAGGATGGGAAACCCCCCAGTCTTTTTTTTTCTTTTTTAATTGTATTAAAAAGGGGGTTTTCGCAATACAGGGGGTTGCACTAGTTAAAGTCTTGCAAAAAAAAAAGTCATTTTCAATATGTGTCCCCTTAACAGTGTCCTAACCCATTCTGTTTTTACACACCCTTACCCTTCCACTTTACAATTGTGAAGAACAAAAGTCTGTTAGAAACCACATTTTTTCAAAGGGCCTGTAGTCTAGCTGCATTTCACAGCAAAATTCTCCCAAAATTCAAAAATGACCCAGAGCCACTTTTGACAATTTTGAAAAACAAAATTTTGTTAGAAAACAACATTTTTTTTTTAATAGGACCCGTAGTATACTGATGTCAAAAGCAATTTTCCCCCCAAAAATTTAAAACGACCCTTTACCACTTTTGACAATTTTGAAGAACAATGTCGTTAAAACAACATTTTTTTTTAAAGGACCTGTATAAGCTGCAGTCCAGCAAAAAGCCCCCCCAAATTCAAAACATACCCTTGACCCCCTTTTTTACAAATTTTGTAGAAAAAAATGCTGTTGAAAAAAAAATTTTTTTATAATAGGGGCCCCGTTATTGTTGCATTTCAAAGCAGCATGACCCAAAAAATTATAAAAAGACTTCTCATGTCACAGCCCCCCCTGCGACCATGTCCCGGGGGAGGCGCGCCCGTTCCCCGCTTCCCGCGGGGTTTCCCCTTTTTTCCCCCCCCCCTTGCCAAAAGTTCACTTTTCCCGGCGCGCTCCTGCTCTGTTGGCCCGTCTCCCGGCGCGTAGCTCCGCCCTAGGGGGGGCGTGCCGCCGGGAGTTTGAATTTAAAAAGGGGCGTGCGCCGGTAATTGGTTCATTGCCGGGCACTGCTCCCGTTTTGTCCGCCACTTCCCCCGCCCCCCGCCGGATCCCGGTTTATATTCCCATGGTGACTGTTCCAAGCGTTCTGTCTTCCTTTTGTGTACCGACTCTCTGCTTCTTTACCCTCTCGAAAACCCTTTCCGCCTGCCCTACCTCCGCTTTTTTACCGTCTACGAACCAGGCCAAAATGACCTGACCTCCTGCTGTCCCCACCACGAGCCTCCCGCCGTTCTGTACCCGCACCCTTGGCCCCACCGAGCAAGCCCCGTCAGTGGTAGTGACCTGCTGGAACCCGCCGCAGAAGACCCCCCGCTTTTCGGGGGGCCGTAATCAGGCCCCCTTAGAATTCCCCCCCGGTGGGCTTAAAGCCCTCGCCCCTGCGTGGTCCAGTGGGTCCCTCTCCAGCCGTAAACACTAGGCCACGTTTAAAAAATTTGAGGGAGAAATGCCATCAAAAGCACATTTTGTTTTCCCAAAAGGGCCCGATTTTGTTTTAAACTCACAGCAAAAATGACCCCCAAAAAAAAATATTTAAAAAAGACTTCTCACCCCCTTTAAAAATTTTGAGGGGAAAAATGCCACTTTAAAACCACATTTCTGTTTCCAAAAAACCCCGATTATAGCTGTATCTCACAGCAAAATGACCCCCCAAAAAATTTTTAAATTTGACTTCTAGCCACTTTTTAAAAAATTTGGGTGGAAGATTCCACTTAGAAGCCATAATTTTCTGTTCCAAAGGACCCCGATATAGCTTTACTCACGCAACATGACCCCAAAACCCTTGCAATCGAAAAAATTCTAAAGATAAAGTAGTAAATTGAATACGGGGTTTGCATGAAACCTTGCTGCTTTTACATTTCCCCCCCGGCAAAACCACAAAAGAACTTTGGGGAAAAATGAAATAAAAAGTGCAGTAACAAATGAACATTTAAAAAAAAAATTTCAAGAGGACCAAATTTTTTTGAAAAGGACTTGAAATAAACCCGGCAACTAATCTTTTACCTCAGCAATTTGGGCCACAACATCATCAGAGATCCATGGGGCCCGATTCATCTTGAAGAAAGTCAAACGATCCCATTTTCTGTGGAAAACCCAGCTTTGTCTGTAAGATCCTCCAGCTGTGCAAGGTCCCTCAGATAAAAACCCGGCTGTGGGGAGGGCAACACCCCTATGCGTGGGGAGCAAGGGGGCCAAAACGCCCCTTTTGGATACCCCAAAAATTTTGGGTTTTGAAACCCTGCAAAATATTGGTGTTGGACGCAGATAGTCGTGCACCCTGAAAATTAAGTTCTCTGTGTTTGGTGGTCTCTGCATTCATGCGTTGGGGAGGTGGTAAATAAAGATTGCCAATGCACCCATTAGGGGTTCTGCCATTCCCCGCTGTCTGCTGCCACTATGGCTACTTGGACTCACTGCTGTCACGTCGCTGATGTTGTTCCACCCCGACATTTGAGGGAAAATGAAGCAACTAAAAATGTCTCAGTTTTATCAATCCGCAGGTCTCCATTTCCAGCATTTTACTTCATTTGGGTGGGTGGAAGGAAAAAGGCGGTTTTTTTTTGTACCGGGGGTCCCAAAGGGGGGGGCCACCCAAAACTGTTGTTCATTTTATGGCCTTAATTCGAGGTCATTTTTTAGGAAATGGGCATCCAAGCACTCTGTGAATATGGGCCCCTTTATTTCCCAACCCTTTGGGGCGAGGGGCCCTAGCAAACTGATCTTCCTAAACTCCTCCTCCCCCCAAATTCCCGCCAACCCCTTTCCAAGCAGGGACTCAGTAACTCGGGGGTTCCAGAAAAACCCCCTCCTCCTCCCTTCCCCCGGCACATTCAACACAGCCCGAATTGCCCGAGATGATGCACCCGAGAACTGATGCGCCGCCTTCACAGCCCTGGACCCCAAACCCCTGCCCAATGAAAAGTGAAACTTGGGGGGCCCCCTTTTGGATTCACGGAGAGAAAGGCTCCGTGCCGCATGGTCTGCTCCTCCTCCCTCGCTGGGGGGACCTTTTTTTTAGAGTGTCCCCAAAGTCGTTCCGAACTAAGATCACCACAATCTCATCGCAAGGGGTTTTTCCTCACGACCCTTTTGGTGGCTTCTTTTAAAACTGGGAAGGATGGTGCGAGCTTTTCACCTGCCCCCATCTTGGGGGCTCAACAACCCGAGGGGCCCCACCCTGCTTGCAGGCCATGTGACTTCTACTGCGTAATGGCATTGCGTGCTGCCCCCAATCACTGGAGCATTTTGGAGGGTGGAATTCCCGCTGTTTCCTCAACAAAAGAACGTTGTGGGGAGGCCGGCTGACCTGCAACCAGCCAGGGGGGACAAAGCAGGGGCAACGCGGGAAATGCGAACTCAACCTCGACCTCCTCACAGGTAGTCCAGACCCCCGGGGGCTCTTTTTAAATTTCTGGACGGCAAGGTTCATACATGTGCCAGGGAAGGGGGTGTGCCCCAGCCCCACCATCTTAAAAAGGGCGGCCAGCAGATTTTTTGCCCGTTTTCGCACACCACCTTTTCCTGGCACAAAAGGGTTCCTTTTCACCCAGCCCAGCGCCTTTTTGGTTCCTCGTTTCGGTGAGTCCCTCCACCTCTCCTTTACCTTTTTGTGGGCGGGCCCCCCAAACAGAAATTTAAATTTTAAAAACTCCTGGATTTTTTCTGGGGACGTTTTGCCCCCAGAGGACCGTTTGGAAAGGGAAAGGGGCCCCCCGCACCATCCCCCCGGGTTTTTGGGAAAAGCGTGCCCGACCTGAAAACCACCGTCACCCCCCAGAGACATCCACCCAGCTCCCCCCAGTGAGCCTTTTCACAGAGATAAAAGCGGCCCCTTGGCCCGGGGCTTACAAATCCATGGTCGGTGGTCCCGATGGGCTTTTTCCCGGAAAACAAACGACAAAAGCGCTTGAAATTTTAGAAAGACAAGTGGCGGCCAGGGCAGGGGACGGCTTTTTTGGGAAAGAAAAAGCCCCGCCCGCATCTGGTATTGGGGGCAGCCCAAAGGGCCCCTGACCAATTTGGGGGAACCCATCTTTGTCCCCCCAAACCCAAAGGAAAGGCAACATTTCCAAGGCCAAAAAAACCTTGGGGAATGGGCCCACAATTTAGGCTTTTGGCTTTGGGAAAGGTTTTTGGGGTTTAAAATGTTTTTCTTTTTTCTTCCCCCAAAACCCGAAAAAAGAAGGAAAGGGTGGGGGTTTCTAGACTGACCCCCTGAAAGGGGGTTCAAATTTGCAAAATGGGGGGGGGAGAAAGGGGTAGGAAAAGGGTCCCTGGGGGGTTTCCTTTGGGGGGTACTTTTGGTGGGGAACCGGGGGAGGCTGAATCAGGGGGCTATCCCTGACATGAAATCGGAAAAAACATTTGGCATGAAAACGCTTGGGGGGGCGGAGGAGGCGGAGACCCGAGGGGTTTTGGACCCCGTTTGGGTTTGGGAACCCCGGGGGTCGGTTTTGGCCTTTTTTGGCCAAATTTTTCCCCCATTTCAACCATGCATTCGCTGCAAAAGGGGTTAACAAAGTTGGGGGGTTGGGGCCCTTTTTGGAAAAGGGGAAAAGCGAGGAGCAGGGTTTCCACTACCTTTTCTGGCGGAATCAAATCACCCGGGCTTTTGCGCCGGGCCCCCTTCTCCCCTTTTTTTGGGGCCCCCTTTTTGGGCACAAACCCCATCTCCCCTTCCCCTCGTCCAGGTGAAAGCGCTCGCAAGCAAATTTAAAACCCCAAAAGACCAAAGTGGAGCCGCAATGTTTGGCATTTATCATCATCCCAAAAAAGGGTTTACTTTTGATCGTCCTGACCCTTCTGCATCCAGGGGCTGCGGGCTTAAAAACAAGAGCACTGCAAGGGTTGGGCCCACCGGCCCCCCCGGGCAAATTTTTTTCCCAATTTACCGGGTTTTCCTTTTTTCTCCTCTGATGGCAAACATTAAAATGGGCGTAAGGCCCCCCAAAATCATTTCCCCTTTGGGCCCCTTGGGTCTTTTAACATGCCTTTTTGACCCCAACCGCATTTTGTCACAAAAAGGCTTCAAAAATGGATTTTTCCACAGTTTGGGGGTAACGGTTGGGCTTTGGGGGTCCTTCGCTTCATTTGGACGGGTGCTGATGATGGGTGATGAGGGCATTTTTGGCCTTTACCCGGGGGGAAAGGGGCGAAAGGGGGTAAGGTTTGGGTGCAGGTTGCCTTAACCACTTTAAGAACCCGATTGGGGATTTTCCCGTTCATTACTGAATTCACAAAAGGGGTCTGACCCCCGCGATGACACCGGGCGGTCCCAACCGACGTTTCCCCTTTGGGATGCGTTTTCCCCCCCACACTAAGGGGGAAACACCTTCTCTCCGTACCTCTAAACCCCCATGGGCCATACCCCCCTTTTTCTCGCTTAAACCCCCTGAATTTTGCTCCCTGTTCAGAAAAAAAAAAAAATTTGAGACGGTAAAGGGAAAATTTTTTTAAAATCTCTTATTTAAA
>JAODAL010031738.1:0-48003 GCA_025379985.1 Phyllomedusa bahiana
TGTTTTTGGTAAGGGGGTAGGGAAGTAAAAAAAAACCCCTCTCAAGCTGGTATCCACGTACACACCTATATTTTGGGTCATACTCCCAATCCCGGATACTATGGGTCTACCTTTAAGGGGATTAACCCCCTTATGTACCTTCGGTAGCCCATAGAAGGTGGCTTTTCTTGGGAATTCAGGGAGTAAAAAATCATATTCCTGTTTACTAATGACTCGTTCACCCAGAGCATCATCCAACACTGATTTTAGTTGTGCCAGGAGAGTGACTCTGCCGGAGTGTCAGGAGACTTGGCGCAGGCGCAGAGCTCCCGTTTGATGTCTCTGGCGCCATGTCGGTGTGTACTGACATGCGCAGTATACTTTGAGAGACGCCGTAGGTTTCCATAGCTAGATGGAGGCACATGATTGGAAGTGAGTTCAGGTATGTTATACAGGTAATAGGGGCGGTCTTTCCTCAGAATGAGGCAGGTGTCTGAGGGGTTATAAATACCCTCAGTTGTTTAGTAGATACGTGGGACGCCATACACCAATGACGATCTAGAAGTTCTCACCATGGGGAGATACACCATCCCCGGTTTATACTACACCTTCAGATGAATAGCACGAGAATCTAACTGGAGGTTCAGGTATTTCTTTTGCTCTGATGTGGTTAAATAACTTATTAGGTGTGTTAGTTATTCGGTTGACGAATTGTACTGTATATTGATTTTTCTTACAGATGGAAATGCTGTTTTGACCCACTGAGAGTCCCTGGGAAGGGACGAAACGCGTTTGGGTTGTTTTTGAATGCGCTTACTGATAATTGTGCTGTATTTAATTTTGGAATACCTCGGGTGTTCTATATGTGTAGATCATATTTACGGTCTTACGCCCAATACTACGGGCATTTGACCTGAGGCCCTAATAGCAATTAACCTTTATAAGCGCCTTTTTTACTATCGCCTTTTGTTATATAGATATTGGCACTTACCTTTTGCATTTCTGACCTGGTTTATGCATGGTTATACCCTTTAGATGATATTAAGATAAGGAAGGGTTTTTTCTAGTGTCATAAATTGAAGTTAGTTGCAAAGTGCGGGTCGCCCTTTTCAGGGCGGGTTCTCCGCTTATGCAATATAGCTGTGTGAGACAGTAATATAGATAGTATAGGGTGTGTGTCCCTTTTTTGTAGTATATATGTAGTGTAGTTTTTTGATATAGTTTTAGAGTTATATTTAATAAAGGTATATTTTAAGGAATATATTTTTTTGGTTTATGCTATTTCTTGTGTATACTGTCCGTTCTTTGTGCGTATCTGGGTATATACCTCGGAGATTCTTTGCCTGTGTTTTCTCCCCGCCCTGCAGATTCTTTTGAATGTTTTTTCCATGTTTTGAATCTGTGTGCGTTTTTTGACTGCAAAGAATTTCTCTGTGGCCAGATGTATGATATGTGTCTTGATCTGTCAATCCATATTCTGAATCTGAAGTATCCATTTGTCTCAATGCATCTCGTTTAAATGCCACATTGCCTTGTCATCTTTGTTGTTTATCTTTTTTAAGAATCGATCTCAATGGCATTTTTTTGTATTGCCAACTATATATTTGACCTGTAGCATAATCCTCTGTATCTCTATTAAACTTAGATTTCTTAATAGCCAAAATGCTGTCTTCTAATTTGGCTATGTTGTTTTGCAGTTGAGCATCTAATATTTGTATTTTACTTTGTATTTTATATTACATTTGTATTTTACTTTGTAAACTCTGTACTGATGTGTCCATAATTTGAAATTCCTTCGATTCATATTGTATTATAAGTTGCATAAGCTTCATGGAGTACTCCCTTAAGGAGTCACTCCAATTTTGAATGAATGTTTCGTCACACTCAAATGTCGGATATTTTTGCAAATGTAAACCTCTCGGAATCATTTTTTTATCTATATATCACTGTAACGTTACACTGTCCCACCAGATTGTAATTTGTTTACACATAAGATTTTCAAGATCCAACTTATCTTTTTTCAAAGTTGTACCTTCCCGTATCTCCATGGGGGATTCAGTATCAAAGATGTGTTGAGCTTTATTTCGTCTGTCAGGATTTTCTATAGATGCATTATGCATTTGTTCCGGTCGTATATCTGCATCCATTTGGGACATAGTAATAGATTCAACAAATGTATTGCGTATATGTCAAAGCAGGAAGTAAAAAGATGGAGTGCGGGTGCAGAAAATCTTAGTGGCCACTTGCAAATAAATATGTAACAGACAAAAAATAAGAATTTCGCTCACCGCCTCACGTAGTACAAATCCCGCATTCGGAAATGGTGCTCGAAAGGTTTCACCTGGCCACAGGTGCGCTCATCAGATTCCAATAGAAGAAACAGGCTCCTCTGGCACTCAAAAATTTAACAAAAATAATTATGAATCTTTATTTATCCCATATTAAAAAAGTTTAAAAAAAAAACACCAGATAGTGCATTGCATTTTCTGGTACGGAAGATACATAGATGATACCCTGCTAATTTGGCAGGGATCTGTGTCATTCGTACCAGAATATCTTAATGATAATTTGGACAATATAAAATTTACTTTGACGTACAATTCTAGTCAGATGCCTTTCCTAGATATCATGTTAGTGAGTGATGTGGAAAGAGGAAAAATTATTACTACTACATACAGAAAAACGATCTCAGGTAATATGATATTACACGCCACTAGTTCCCACCCCAAACATGTAATAGATAATTTACCAGTACGGGAATTCATCAGATCAAAACGTACTATTAGTAGACCAAGAAGATTTTCAAAAAGAAATGAAACATATATCACAATGCTTGAGCAATAGAGGTTATTCTAGTGGTATTTTGAATAGAGCTTTTAAAATAACAGATGCTAAAAATAGAAATGAGTTATTATTAGTGATGAGCGATTACGTTGACTATCGTCATCGGGTCGATAGTCGATATCGGCAATTATCAAGACGATTTCCGATAGTCGATAAAACATTATCGCCGATGACCATTAAAGTCTATGGGAGAGGAACAAAACCTTCATTCTCACACCCAAACAGGGCTGGAGAAGCTGGAATTAACATCCACAACAGTCAAATGGATACATGCTACATCTTAGGCAACACACTTAGGTTATAAAAGCCACAGAAAAAAGTCACAGACCATTCACTATCCCGGTCTTGTACCACAGCTTGACCCTTAAACCTGCATGACCCACAAATTAAAAAGTGCCAGAAGGCAGTATTATTTGAACCATCATTTTACTTGAACTGGACATTGACTATGCCTGTCCTGGAATGCAGCATGACCCTTAAATCTGTCTGACCCACAGATTAAAAAGTGCCAGAAAAAGGAGTCTTTGAACCAGCATTTTAGTTGAACTGGACATTGACTATACATGTCCTGTACCGCAGCATGACCCTCAAACATGCATGACCCACAGATTAAAAAGTGCCGGATAAAGGAATCTTTCGACCACCATTTTAGTTGAACTGGACATTGACTACACCTGTCCTGGGTCACAGCATGAGCCCCAAACCTGCATGATCCCCAGATTAAAAAGTGCCGGAAGAAGGAGTCTTTCAACCACCATTTTAGTTGAACTGGACATTGACTATGCCTGTCGTGGAACGCAGAATGACCCTTAAATCTGTCTGACCCACAGATTAAAAAGTGCCACAAAAAGGAGTCTTTGAACCAGCATTTTAGTTGAACTGGACATTGACTATACCTGTTCTGTACCACAGTATGACCATTAAACCTGTCTGACCCCCAGATTTAAAAAGTGCTGGAAAAAGGAGTCTTTCAACCACCATTTTAGTTGAACTGGACATTGACTATACCTGTCCTGGGTAACCTACATCTGTTCAAGTCTTCCTGTACCTCCCTTGTACAATTCAGAGGAATATTTGTATCAGCTATTTTGTACATGCCAGTTTTTTAGTAGTTTAATTCTAGAAAACACATTTTTAAAATAGGATGGAATCCCACCACGTCTTTGTTTCTCTTTTTTTAATTGTATTAAATGGGTTGTCTCACTACAGGGATTGCTAGCTATTTTAAAGATCTTGCAAAAACAAGTCATTTTGCAATATGTGTCCATTAACAGTGTCCTACCTATTCCTGTTTTTGACAGCACCATCACCCTTGAGCCACTTTTGACAATTGTGAAGAACAAATGTCTGTTAGAAACCACATTTTTTAGAATAGGACCTGTAGTATAGCTGCATTTCACAGCAAAATGCCCCCAAAAATTCAAAACATGACCCTTGAGCCACTTTTGACAATTGTGAAGAACAAATGTCTGTTAGAAACAACATTTTTTAGAATAGGACCTGTAGTATTGCTGCATTTCAAAGCAGCATGACCCAAAAAATTATAAAAATGACTTCTCAGCCACTGTTAAAAATTGTGAGGGAGAAATGCCACTTAAAAGCCACATTTCTGTTCCAAAGGACCATGATTATAGCTGTATCTCACAGCAACATGACCCCCCAAAATTATAAATATGACCATTGACAATGCGAAAAATTCTAAAGATAAATTGAGTAAATGGAATACGGTTTTGTCATGAAACCTTGGTGTCTTTTACAGTCTCCACACCGCAAAAACCGCAAAATGATCTTTTGGGAACTGAGAATAAAAATTGCAGAGAAAAATGATCATTTTAAAAAACATTTTTCAAGAGGACCATTTCTGTTTGAAGAGGAATGTGAAGTAGACTGATCGGTGACCTCGGCAAATGGGGCCACAACATCAAAGATCCATGCATGATTCATCTTGATGAAAGCCAAACGATCCACATTATCAGTGGAAAGCCGGATTCTTTTTAATGTAATGACTCCTCAATCAGTGCTGAAGGTCCTCTAAGAAAGGACACTCTCTGCTGACCAGTACAACACCTCTATGGCGTGGCTATCGAGCTCGAGCCATTCATCCATTTTGGATACCCAGAAGTCGATTGGGTCCAGAACACATCCAAAAACATCGGTGTTGAGACGCAGATTGTCGTGCACCATGATCTGAAGCTTGTCTCTGTGTGTTGAATGTGTGCCCTTCATTACATGCGTTGGTGTGGTGGTAAATAAAGATTGCCAGAGGTCACCCATTAGGGTTCTGCCACATTGTCTGCTGCTGCCGCTACGGCTACTTGGCACTCTACTGCTGTCACATCGCTGACGTTGTTCCACCGTGGCATTTGAAGAACTGAAGCAGACGAAACAGATGTCTCCCGGTGATCAATCAGCAAGGTCTCCATTTCCTGCATTTTCCTCTCTATGTGGGTGGGTGGAAGGAAAGTTCTGAGTTTTGTTTTGTAACAGGGATCCAGGAGGGTGGCCACCCAGTAACTGTTGTTCATTTTGATGGCCTTAATGCGAGGATCATGTTGGAGGAAATAGAGCATCCAAGCACTCATGTGAGAGATGAGCCTTGATTTCCCAAGCCTCTGGGTCGAGGGGCACTAGCAAACTGATCTTCCTCATCTTCCTCCTCCGTCTCAAATTCGCGCCAACCTCTTTCCAAGGCAGGGACGTCGGTAACGTCAGTGTCCAGGAATACCTCCTCCTCCTCCGGCACAGCTTCAACACAGCCCTGACTTGCCTCAGATGATGCACCCTGAGAGCTGAGGCGCCGCCTTGCACTAGCCCTGGACCCCGAACCACTGCCTAATGAAGACCCATAAAATTGTGAAACTGTCGGGCCTTATGGATTCGACGGAGAGAAAGGTTCCATGTCCGCATCTGTGTCCGTCTCCTCCTCCATCCTGGCGGGACCTGATGTTTCAGAGTGTCCAACGATCGTTCCAGAACTAAGATCACCCACAATGCACATGCTGAAAAGGGGCTTTGTTCCCCACTGACCATTTTGGTGGCTTTTTCAAAAACCTCCTCCGCCACCACCAGCGTTCCTCACTGCCCATGTCTCTCAGAGTCATGATCAGGGGTCACCTCCGCTTCAGCCTCCACCGTCGCCCGAAGGTACCACAGCACCACCAAGACCCATCCTACCCATTCTCCTTCCACCATTTTTGATGACCTGGCACGCCGTACAGTGGCCAGTCTAGCAGCCAGCCTTCTGTCTTCCAGGTTTGGGAGCAGAAGAAACACTTTAACCCAAACCATCCCAAAGCCAAAAGCCTGAATGTCGGCATTTCCAGGCTTTTAGCCTTAGAAATGTTGATTTTCCGTCTGGTGGACACAGACTGGTTCCGCCACGTCAAGGGCCTTGCCTGCCCCCAATACCAGATGCCGACCAAGTATTTAATTGCCAGACAAGCCTCCCCTGCCCTAGCCAGCCACGTGTCATCTAAAATTTCAAGCGCGTTGTCTGCATCTGCGTCCGGAAAAGTCCATCTGACCACCGACACATGGACTAGTAAGCATGGCCAAGGCTTCTATATCTCTGTGACAGCTCACTGGGTGAGCTGGGTGGATGTCTCTGGTGGTGAGGGTGGCTCCTAGGCACGCTCTTCAAAACCGCAGGGATGGTGCAGGGTTCTTTCCCCCAAGTTCCTCTGGTGGCATCATGTGCCCAGAGAAACCAGGCCGTGTTGAATTAATCTGTCTTGGAGACCGTCCACACACAGGTAAAGGACTGTGGACGGCTCTCCGCAACGAGACTGACGCTGGCTGGTTTGACAGAACCTGTGCCAGGCAAGGTGGTGTGCAATAACGGGCGAAATCTGCTGGCCGCCCTTAAGATCGGTAGGCTGGAGCACATCCCTTGACTGGCACATGTCATGAACCTTGTCCAGAAATTTCTAAAGAGCTATCCGGGTCTGGACTGCCTGCTGAGGAAGGCTCCAAGTCTAAGTTCGCACTTCCGCCTTCGCACCCTGCTTCGTCCCGCCGGGCTGCTTGCAGCGTCAGCTGGGGCCTCCCCCGTCCAACCTTTCTCATTGTTGATGTGGCAACACCGCTGGAATCCCACCCTCCCCCAATGCTCCAGCGATTGTGGCAGCAGCGCAATGCCATTACGCAGTACGAAGTGACACATGGCCTGACAAGCAGGGGTGCGGGACCTCGGGTGTTGAGCCACCGAGAGTGGAGGCAGGTGAAAAGGACTCTGCACCATCCTTCCATTTTTGAAGAAGCCACCAAAAGGGTCAGTGCGACAATCCCCCTTGTCAGCATGAGCATTGTGGTGATCTTAGTTCTGAACGATCGTTGACGGGGGAGGAGACGGACACAGATGCGGACACGGAGCCTTTCTCTCCGTCAAATCCACAAAGCCCGACAGTTTCACATTTCATCGGTCTTCATTAGGCAGGTTGGGGGGTCCAGAGCTAGTGCAAGGTGGCGCATCAGCTCTCAGGGTGCATCATCTCAGGCAAGTCAGGGGTGTGTTGAAGCTGTGCCGGAGGCAGCGGAGGAGGGGGAGGAGAAGGAGGAGGTATTCCTAGACACCGATTTTACCGACGGCCCTGCCTTGAAAAGGTTGGCGCGAATTTGAGGCGGAGGAGGAAGATGAGGAAGATCAGTTTGCTAGTGCCCCTCGACCCAGAGGCTTGGGAAATCAAGGGTCCATCTCTCACAAAGTGCTTGGATGCTCCATTTCCTCCAAAATGATCCTACGCATTAAGGCCATCAAAATGAACAACATTACTGGTGGCCACCCTCCTGGGTCCCCGGTACAAAACAAAACTCAGCACTTTCCTTCCACCCACCCAAAAAGAGAGTAAAATGCCCGGAAATGGAGACCTTGCTGAAATTTATCAACTGGAGACACTGTTGCGTCTGCTTCACGTTCCCCCAAAAGCACGGTGGAACAACATCAGCGACGTACAGCAGTAGAGTGCCAAGTAGGTTTAGCGGCAGCAGCAGGCAAGTGGCAGAAGCCTAATTTGGGTGACCTCTGGCAATCTTTATTTACCACCTCACCAAAAGCATGCAATGCAGGGGCACACATCCAACACACAGAGACCAGCTTAAGATCATGTGCACGACTATCTGCGTCGCAACACCGATGTTTTTGTATGTGTTTCCGGACCCATAGACTTCTGGGTATCCAAATGGACGAAATGGCCCGAGCTGGCTCTCACGCCATAGAGGGTTTTTCCTGCCCTGAGCGGACCTTCAGCACAGCTGGAGGAGTCATTACAGACAAACGCATCCGGCTTTCCACAGATAATGTGGATCGTTTGACTTTCATCAAGATGAATCAGGGATGGGTCTCTGATGATGTTGTGTGGCCCCAATTGCCGAGCCCCGATTAGTTGCTGGGCTACTTCACATTCCTTTTCAAACAGAAATGGTCCTCTTGAAAACTTTTTTTTAAAATGATCATTTCTTACTGCAATTTTTTATTCTCTTTTTTTCCCCAACAGTTCATTTTGCTGGTTTTGCTGTGAGAGACTGTAAAAGACAGCAAGGTTTCATGACAACACCGTATTCCATTTACTCACTTTATCTTAAGAAGTTTTCGCATTGTCAATGTTTTGAGGTCATGTTGCTGTGAGATACAGCTATAATTATGGTCCTTTGGAACAGAAATGTGGCTTCTAAGTGCATTTTCTCCCCACAATTTTTAATAGTGGCGAGAAGTCATATTTATAATTTTTTGGGGTCATGTACTGTGAGATACAGCAATAATCAGGTCCTTTGGAACAGAAATGTGCTTCTAAAATGGCATTTTCTCCCTCACAATTTTTAACAGTGGCTGAAAAGTCCCTTTTAAATATTTTTTGGTCATGCTGCTTTGAAATGCAGCAAAAACTACAGGTCCTATTATAAAAAATGTTGTTTCTAACAGACATTTGTTCTTCACAATTGACCAAAGTGGCCAAGGGTCATGCTTTAGAATTTTGGGGGCATTTTGCTTTGAAATGCAGCAATACTACAGGTCCTATTCTAAAAAAAAGTTGTTTCAATAGACATTTGTCTTCACAATTGTCAAAAGTGGTTCATTTGGGGTCATGTTTTGAAATTTTTGGGGCATTTGCTGTGACAAGCAGCTATACAACAGGTCCTAATTTTTAAAAAATGTTGTTTTCTAACAGACATGTTTTCTTCACAATTGTCAAGAGTGGCTCAAGGGTGATGGTGCTGTCAGAAACAGGAATAGGTAGGACACTGTTTAAAGGGCACAAATTGCAAAATGACTTGTTTTTTGCAAGATCTTTAACATAGCTAAACAATCCCGTATGTGTACAACCCATTTAATACAAAAAAAAAAGAGAAACAAAAACATGGTGGGATTCCATCCTATTTAAAAATGGTTTTCTAGATTAAAGAACTAAAAAACAAGCAAAGAAAAAAATAGCTGTTAAAAAAATTCCTCTGAATTGTAAGGAGGTACAGAAAACTTGACCAGATGTAGGTTATTCAGAGGACATGGAGTATGGAGAAACTGACAAGAACAAAGTACAGAGACAATTTCCTCCAGCACGTTGAGAAAAATGAAAAAAAGAATGCCAAAAAAAAGGGCACTTGGGTGTAACAGAGCATTAACCACCATGTATTTCCAAGTGAAGGTCAATTGGTCCGCACTCATACGAGGGGCAAGCGCTACCCAAAGGCTTGACTGTGTACTGAGGAAGGGCTGGAGTTCTCACACTTCCGCACTCTGCTTCAGCACGACAGTTTTCGTTGCTGCATCATCAGGGAAATTTAACCTGCGGTTAAAAGATGACGGACGCCAGCCTGGGCTCTCCACCGCACCCACTGTAACTCCGGCCCAGGGTCAAGCTTTTGGGCACAGGACAGTTCTAGTCAATGTCCAGTTCAACAAAATGGTGGTTGAAAGACTCCTTTTTCCGGCACATTTTAATCTGGGGGTCAGACAGGTTTAATGGTCCTACTGTGGCCCAGGCAGGGACAGTATATGTCGAGATCAACTAAAATGGTGGTTTTAAAAGACTTCCTTTTCCAGCACTTTTTAAACTGTGGGTCAGACAGGTTTAATGGTCCCAAATCTGCAGTTTCAGGACGATAGTTAGTGTCCATTCAACTAAAAATGGTGGTTGAAAGACTCCTTTTTGCGGCACTTTTTAAATCTGGGTCATGCAGGGTTTGGGGCTTAATTTCTGCGTTCCAGGGCAGGGGAAAATTCAAAAGTCCAGTCAATAACAGAAAGGTTTTAAATCAACTGCCTTCTGGCACTTTTTAATTTGTGGTGATGCAGGTTTTAAGGTCAGACTGGAAAAAGACAAGGGATAGTGAATGGTCTGTGACTTTTTACTGTGACTTTTATAACCTAAAGTGTTGCCTAAGATGTAGCACGTATCCATTTGACTGTTGTGGATGTTAATTTCAGCTTCTCCAGCCTTGAATTGGTGTAATAATGAAGGTGTAGTTGCTCTCCCATAGACTTTAATGGTCATCGCTCATAATACGATGCTCACTATCGAAAAACCTTATCGATAGCGGCCGACTATCGACTATCGATCGATCTCGATAGCCAACGCAATCGCTCAACACTAGCCTCCATTTCAACTCATGCATTCGCTGCATGTGACTAGACATGTTGGTGGTGGTTAAACACCTAAGATTCTTGCCTCTACTGATGCGTTTACGGCAAAGGCAGCAATATGACATCGCTGGGTGAATCAGAGGCTTGCTCAAAAAAGGCCCAGGCTTGAGAGGTACTGGACCTTTTCGACGGCGATAAGTGAGGAGCGGTGTTTCTGCTGATCGTGGCTGGCAGAATCATCTCAGCGGACTTTTTTGAGGCGGGACCCGTGCTGACACTACATCGTCTTTCTCCTCGTCCAGTGATGAAGCGCTCGCAAGCAAATTCTGCTGAAAAGACCACGTTGGATCCTCAATGTCGTCATCATCATCATCAACACAGGTGACTTCGTCGTCCTGACATTCTGCATCCAGGAGCTGCGGGCTACAAGCAACAGGCACTGCAAGGCGTTGCCGACCGCCCGGGATTTTTGCCGATTGACCGGCTTCCTTCTCCTCCTCTGATGGCATCAGTAACTGGGCATCAGAGCAGACAAAATCATCCTCTTTGGCCTCTTGGTTTTTGGAAATGCCTTCTGACCCCAACCACATTTTGTCATCAAAGAGGTCTTCAGAAAATGGATTATCCACAGTGGTGGGTACACGAGTTGACATTTGGGCTGCCTTCGCTTCATGTTGGACGGATGCTGATGATGACATTTGTGGCCGTGACTAGGAATGCGAGGAGGTAAGACTGCTGGATGCAGGTTGCATTAACCACTGAAGAACAGATTGGCGACGCTGTTCGTTACTGAGATTCACAGGGCCCTAACCCAGCGATGACAGGCCTGACGGTCCTGCAACCGACGATTCGCTGGCATGCGTGTTGTTGCCAGCACTGGAAGAAGCACCTTCTCTCGTACCACTACCTCCATGTCCTACCCCCCTCTTTGCTCGGTTACCACCTGCATTTCGCTCCATGTTCAGAAAGATAAAAATTTAAGAAGGTATGGAAGAGTTTTTGAAAGTCTCTTATTAAAAGACGGCAAATCACAGCTATTCTTAAATCCCTCTAAGGTCCTATAGCCAACTAGGAATAGAAACTGAAATGTTTCTAGCGAATACCTGTGAACTGCGGTCTGGTGGAAGAACCGTAAGACAAAATCAACAGTGTTCGTCCTTCAGTCCCAGGGATTTACAACTGCCCAGTAGGACTAGGAATTGATAGATTTCAACAAACTATCATACAAGAGCGCCAAGCTGAGATTCAACGAGCGCAATAAAACTATTCAGAAGTTACACGGATGAGAAATTGCGTTTTTTGCAGCAATGACAAAAGAGAACAGTTGCTAGAAAATTTTTCTATCAGAAATGTCGTACAACATAGCTATTTGAAAAAAACTAGGGCCACACCACGTGCAATACAGCTATTTAAAAATTATCCGGATAACAAACGGTGGTTTTTGCACCTATAAATACACCTGCGGTGACTACAAAATTGCTGTATTCAAATTTAAGTGCAAGTTGGCGCTATGAACAAAACTGGGCCGCACCAAAGTAAAAAAAATAACTAGTTGAAATATATACGGATAATAAAAGGTAGTTTTTGCATCTATGAAATACACCTGCAATTACTAGCAAATTTCTGTATGGTAATATAAGTACAAGAAGGTCTTTGAACAAAGCTGGCTGCGCCAAAGTGAAAAAACAACGATAAATTATGTCTGTTAATAATAGGTGTTTTGCACCTAGAAATAGCACCTGCAAGTACGACAAATTTTCTGTATGGTAAATATCCCACAAGATTCTTTAAGCAAGAATGGCCTGCACCAAAGTAACAAAACCGAATAAAATAGTGTACGGATATAAAATTGTTTTTTTGCACCGAATATACACTCTGCGGACTAGAAAAGTGTCTGTATCCTATGGATGAGTTCTAAGTGGGTCTTGAACAAAGCGGCTCGCCATAGTGAAAAAAACTAAATTAAATTGTACTGGTAATAAATAGGGTGGTTTTTTGCAACGTAGGAAATACACCGTGAGCTTATTACTAGCAAGATTTCTGTATGTAATATCTGTACACAGATGTGTCTTAACCAAAATGCCTTGCGCCAAAGTAACAAAACCTAATAAAAATTGTACGGATAATAAAATGTGGTTTTTGACACTCTATAAATACACCTGCAGTGACTAAATATTGCTGTATTCCTATGGGGAGTACAAATGTGTGTTCTGTCTAGCGGGGTTGAAAGAATATTGCCAATAGCCTCGGTGCAATGCTTGTGGTAATAATCCATCCGTTGGACCAAAGTTGTACAGTGCTTGATAAAGTTTACAGATCCACCTTAAACTGCAAAATTCGGTAAATTATTCACAGGGTAATGCGCATGCTGGGAAGTAGAAGACCATTTTCTAGCACAATCTGGACAGAGTCAGTCACATTCCATTGTTGTGGCTTCTCCTGGCACACTCTTCTTCACCATTTTCTCGGTTCGTATCATACGTAAGAGGTTGAATCTAATCGGTGAGTGATTGTCTAAAAAAACTTAATATTACGTGCAGTTATTGTCCCGGACAGCTTGATTGTCCGATGACCTATGCTCTCATGTTGAGAAGCTCCATGTTTCTTGCCATTGCTCCGGTTCCTAGTGTTCGAGAAATGGCATTAATCACGCATGCTGCTCACTACACCTGGTTTTCTGCTTTGTTTTGTAGTTTTTTAGCGCATAATTCCTTCCTGTCAACTCCATGCCTTTTCCGTTAACTACAGTTCATGCTGTTTACTAATAAATAATAGATAAAAGTCAAACAAAGTTGTGGATTTTGGGAAACAAGAGGTAAGTTTGGCTGATGTCGGAATACACACAGTACCACGTAGGTAAAACAGTACAGTATAACACTGCTAACACAACATAGTGATCAAATATACAGCCGCCATCTTCAATACATACGTAAGACTAGTGTACGCTTGCCATATTGGTCAAAACATGACATCCACCACAACGTAGCAGCCAATCCAGACTACGCTGATATCCGCTCCTATCCAGTTTGCAGTGCACTACCAGACACACTAGTCGTGCTAGCCAAGGCATCCTTCACTCAAGAACAAGTCTCTAGCAAGCCGCTCGTAGCAAGACTTCAAGAAAGGTAATGGCTGCTCTCGCGCGTAGCTGAAGCCGAAGCCCAAAAGTAAAATTCATCCGTGCAGCCAAGAAAAGCAATAAGAAACAAGAGCAATGCCTAGAAGCCGTCCGCGGAAAGACTGCCGCGACAAAGAAACAGCAGCGGTAATGGCCAAAGCAGAGTTCCTGGTAATGCTGGGGGAAGCCGCTCGCATCTGAGAAATCGCACAGCGTACTTGGCCAACCTAGAGCATCAGGTATACGCACAGCGCACCGTCAGAAGACGTCGACCAGCATTCCGAAACAAGACAACCATCACCAACATCATCAAACCACCCTACACAGGATGTTCCAAGCTCCTGAACCATGTACCTCAGCCAAAGGGTTGCAACATAGCGACAACAACTACACCGCCATTCTGTGAAGCAGAAAGATACGGCCTTGCCCCCATTAAAGTGACACCCCTTGCGTCAAACGGATATACAGACTAGCCCTAAGCCAGAAGCCCCCTAATAGTATGAGGAACACCGTACACTCGCCAGCACAATGCACACCTGCGCGGACGAGACACGAACCTGGCCGCCATGAAATTGGCTAAATGCCGTGCGAAGCGAGCTGGTAGTACAAAAGGACTTGGAAAGTCAATTGATCATCCAGAAGGTACCGAGCATGGCGGAACTCTTTCAGAATGCCATCTAGGTTTAGACTTTCCCCGAAGCGAGATTTAAACCGCCTGGCTAAGTGGCTTGAAGCGATCTGCTGAAACACGCTAAAAACTCAGTGAATTAACATAAACTACCCTGGCACAGCTTTAGGATTGGTGTGGGAGAGACTTGATGGAATGTTATGACCATAGAAGCGAGAAGATTCTTTAATATAAGAGTCTCATAACTTTCCAAGTACAACAAGGGCTACCAAAAGGCTCAGACACTGAGTGACTTTTAATGAGGGACTGGTGCTCAGGCAAAGATACTACATGTAGCGTTCGAACACCGCCAGGTGTAATCCAATTGTAACAAATCATCCCTATTTATTGGCACGAGATATGATGAGCATTTCTCGTGAGAAACAGACTCATAAGTACCTAGTCCTCCTTGCTAATGTTTGTAGATTTTGTGACGATCACGAGAAGCAGATTATCCCTTTTTGATTTTGCTATGTCATTAACTCGGCCCTGATGTCAACCTCATAAAACACCAAGGCAGTCCACAAAACTAATGGTACTTCCTCAGGGTTTTTCTTACAGCCACTAAGTCCCCCCAAGAGATAATCAGCCCGAGACCATCAGCTACATTGTCCCCCTGCACAAAACCGCATCCCTACTGAAATTCAGAGTCTTCAGGGAGGAACCTCAAAGAACCAGAAGGAAGGGGAAGTTTCCTCAAGGAGAACTACACTGCTTCAGGTGATGCGACAACCTACATCGCACTTCCCAGTAACTGCGAGGGCCATGTAAAATGCACAGACTGTGGCAAGCACTGAACACAACACAGCTCTACACCCTGGCTGCCTCACCGGTTACCATCACAGGCGAAGATTGTGTTTAAAAGCTGACAGACACCGACGTAGAAGGACACCCTGATAGTCACACTCTCAGTTAATGGAGATAGGGCATGGACTTGTAGGAGGAAGCCTGTTCGAATATCTGCCCGTCAAGTCGACGCAGCTGGCCACAGAGGAAAGGCAATCATGATTATTGCAATCTGTAGACGATCAAGCAACAGTCGCAAGCTAATCCACCGTCTTGTGACACCTTTGGCATCAAGCCCCAGCTCTCCCTACTCCCTTAAGGACAAGTGCAGTACGGTCAGAGACGTGCGGGGATGGAACAACCAGATACAAATTTGCATGATGGCCACACCATTTGGTCCTCTGCCAACCAGACTGGATGCAATCAGATTCCCGACAACAGTCAAGATACCTACACCGATGTACTGAGCATTCTACCTCATTCGAACCTATACTCAGCCGCAATACCATAGGCGAACCCAGAGGCACCGGATTGCATTACTCTTTGAGATATAACTACGAGTACATAAGCGCAGATTAAGGTTCCTCAGAATGCGCCAACCCCAGATACTAACCAAGAATGGTCATCATAGGAGATGGAGATGATCTGCTAGAGTGCACACTACCGACCTCAGTCAACAGTAGTGTCCTCCCCCCTTCACTTGTACACTTAAAATGACGTCCTTCTCTCTTCCACCTGTGTCAGAGGTAGTTTCCGTAAAGATTCCCACTCAAGATTCCCTACCTTGCCCATTCACAGACCCGTCATTAGACCACGCGTGTGACGGTGAGCAATACCACAAAGGGTGCACAGTTTTCCAAGAACAAGAGAGACAAAGGTAGCATCCATAGAAGACAGGCGTGCCTGGGACAAATGGGATAGAGAAATATTAAAGGATATCAAAAATTGGATGCACCTTTGCCATTTAATCCCCAGAACCTCCGTACACAACAACAGAGAAATGTTTTTATGTCGTGTTTCTCTCTCAACGCAACTCCCAGAGGTCACTAGAAATGACAACTCTTCTTCACCGTCATGGAAAATATTCCAGAACCATCATGGCAAGATTGCACAGCGCTTCAAAACTCTGAAAGTGTTGTACCTGACCCATAGGCGGTTGATCATCCAAAGAAACCAGGTCAATAAGAATAGTATTGACTCATTGCAAGGTCGAAGTGTCTCACTCAATGATGTCCTACTGTCAGCCCCAACCTCAACAATAACGTCTAGAGTGCTTCTACTTGCCGCGAGTTGCTGTGCCATTTATGCTGAATACAACAATTTCCACTGCTGTCTCGGCAAAGAAGAACTCAGAAACTTCTTGAGTTCTCTGTACCGGGACAACAACCCCTTAAAAGACTATCATGAGACCGAGAGATGCACATCTTTGAAACATCCTTCCCCCATCGCCATCTATATGTCTCAGACTTTCAGCCAGAAGGGTGAAGCAATGTACGGTCGATGCAGATCCTTCGTGAAAAGGACTTCGATTTGAAGACTTTGCGAGAAATTCCACACCCACTACGAGGCAGCAATTCAGCTTCTCAAAAGGCTTCAAAAATGCTTCTCTATCCATTGTGAGGTTGCACAAGATTGCTTCCAGCAACCAGAACTTATGGAGCCGGTCCCTCTCTAGACCTCTCAGCAGATCAAAAGACGTGGATCGAGGCTGTGACTCCCTTCCTATCAAGAGCCTTCGGGTGCACTGGTTCGAAAGGCAATGCTTTCACCTTCAAGTCTTCAAAAGAAAAGCCCTCACTCGCAAGTCCTCGTCGGCCATAAACATGTTTCTACAACCTCTTGAATCGTACTCCTTCACGAGTCCAAGGTAAATGGTTTGTAAGAACATCCACCCAAGACACAGCTGAACTGGGATGACCCCCCCCACGGAGAATAGAGACTTGGGCAAGTTGTAAGAAGTCCTTGGAAGCTTTGTCCAGCCCTTCTGTACACGACCGTATGGTTCCGTGCCCATCGACAGAATCAAAATCAAACTTTGTTTCTTCTGCGTGATGCCTCATTCCCAAAGCAATGGAACAGTGGCATATTTAAAATCTATAGAGTCCAAAGACCACATGTCAGAGAGGACCTTATGACGGACAAAACGGCGCCACTACCGGGGAAAACACAATTCCCAGATTAGAACTCTGTCTGCTGTCTTGCATGGAGTTGGCGGAACTCATAACAACAGACTGGACCTGGAACTCAAGGGATGATTCGACACAGACAGCATTGGTGGGCCCTAGGATTCATCAGTAACGAAACACACGCTTTTATGTCTATGTCACAACAGAGTACTGAGATCAGTAGAGATCCACTAGTCCCCAAACATGGCATTATGTAACCCTCGCATCATAATCCGCGTCCACGCTACCAATCTGTTGCACCGAACACCTAAAGACACAACATGGTACGTTCCTCATTCCTGATCCGGTGCAACGTCTTTGCACTATCGAACCTGACACGTAGAACGATTAAGCCTAGGACACCGAAGAAATCCGCCCTTCCAGTATCTGTTCTAACGTTCAGTGGACATCTGAACACTGCCTCCAATCCCACCGTTTCAGCAGGTTCTCATCCGGTATCATTGTCCGTCTATCGCTGTGTTTATTGCACTTAGCTCTGCTACTAGTCGACATTACCAGAACAAGAATCTTGCAAGGGGTTGCATCACGTGCATACATGCGTTCACCGTCCCAACCAAAAAGATCCACTCTTGATATTTCACATCTTACAGACGGAATGTTATGCTAAAGAACTAGACACCCTGAACAAAGGCAACCTTTGCTAAAGACAGAACTTGAGAAAGCTCGTCCCAATTAGCGACCAAGATGGTCGGCTCATAATTGAAGGCCCGGCGTCAAAAGCCAAAGGGGATTATGAGAATCACCCTTGGTAATAATTTCCTGGACATGATACAACTCTGCTTGTACAACACACCACATTCCAATAAACACCAAGGCTCCGATGGTTGACCGAAGGGAGCCTACGAAGCTGCTGGACTATGGATAGTTGGAGCTGAGAGTATGTTAGCATACTCCGCTTCAACAGCGTTACTTCGCATACTTCGGGCACCTTTCATACCCAAAGATGTCCAAGCTCCCATCTGACAACTGAGTACAGATCCCCCTTCACCACGGTTGGTCATGATACAGTTGGTCCCTTGACTGTGCTACACGGCACAGTAGGGGAGTCCTTGCCAGGCAAAGCGGTGGCCGGAAGTGTTACTGGCATGTCCAGTAGAGCTGTCCATATAAAGTGATGAAGCCAGGACCTTCAAGTTCTAAACCACTTAGACAGTTCATCGCATCAAGGGCCTGGAAAGCACATTCGTTCCGAGCAGAGGCACGATTTGTGTTGGTGCATCAAAAACTTCAAATCCCATCCAACTTGGACACTACCGAATCTAGAGATATCTAAGTGAGCAAGGGTGAACCTGAACCTTTTACCTACCACATTCTCCCATATGGAGGCGGCCTGGGAAAGAATGATAGGGATAGCAGGAAGGATCCTGATTCATTCTTCCTGCAAGTGGTGGGTACAAGGCTCACCCATGTAGCCGTACTACATTCTGGCCGAAGTTTCACCACATGAAAGCCCGACCGCGACTATACTTTCAAGCGACCTGAGATTACGTCGGTCCTCACTCCTGCCATGTTACTGACTCAAAAAACCTAACTCTGTGAGTCACCTCCTGAGAATTTGGTGTAAAAGACCTCTACAGCGGACAATGGAGCACGGCAAATCGTCTCCTATGTATTCTGGACAGATGGAGGATGGCATTATAGCAGCCACTTTACAAAACAAGGAGATATGTGGCAGCAACAGCCTAACTCAAACCTGGTGATGGTTGTTGCTCATAAGGACAGCCAGTCTCATCGGAATGAGTGGCCATTAGGCCGTGGTCACCCCTAACGGTCCCAAGCAAAGATGGAATGTACGCAAAGCCGAGAGCAAAGTACTTGGAAGCTCGGAGGAGAGCAAACTATTTCTCACCCATCACAGAACTCTTTTCTGTAGTTTCTCCCAAAGAGCCTATGGTACATCAGTTTGATGTCAGGCGGGAGTGTTCTTGTCTAGCGGTTTAAAAATATTGCCTATACCTCGGATGCATGCTTGTTTACATTGTCCATCCGCTGAGCCAAAGTGTGTTAACCAGTGCGGAGATAATTTAACTGTTCCACCTTAAACTGCAAGAATCCTGGAGAATGATTGTCACAGGTTGAAGTGCATCTGGAAGAAGACCATTTTCAAGACAGAATCGGTACAAGGTCAGTTGCACACTCCCCCCTGGCTGCTCCGTGCACACTCATCGTTCATCCTTTCTGCGACGTAGCATAGCGGGTAAGATTGTGAGCAGCTTGCTGTAGGTGTTAGGTTGTTTAAAAACGTAATAAGTTAAGTGCAGTTATTGACCGTACCATCAGTATTGTCTATGCCCATGTGCTCACATTTTAGCAGCCATTTTCTTGCCTATGTGCTCCTGTACTAAGATGGTACTATAAAATGTCATGATCAGGCGGTCATGGGATCAATGAACATCTGTGGTTTTCTGTATTTTTGGCGTTTCTTAGCGCTTAATTCCTTCCTGTCATCTCCAGGCCTTATCCATTAACTCTCATTTTTTTTATTTCAAGCTGTGAACTAATAAAAATGGAGCTTAAAAGTTCAAACAAAGTTTGGGATTTATTGGAAACATAGGAGGTTTGGCTGGATGTCGGAAGACACACAGTGTAATACAAAAATCTTCACACTAAAAACTAATGAAACATCAAGTATATAGAATATTGGAAATGCCTTACGCTAAGGAAAATATGAAAACCTGACGCTTAGTTTACAGTTTGTTGATCAAAGATTGTATTAATGCTCACCTCCCAATAGCGTCAGGATCCACACAGTGAGTCCCTAACACGGAACATGTTACCTCACTAGAGTCAATTCAGACTAAAACATCTCAGGCTGATAGGAATCCTTCTTATTGATATATCCTGCACCAGTTTAAAAGAGGGAAGGGGAGTGCAGCAACCAATGTAGGTTGCCATTCCTCAAAATAGACTTCAAAAAGCTATTAGCTGTGGCACATCCATTATATTGTGAAAAAACTAAGCATAGGTGCTACACTGAAAAGGCAATAGCATACATCTAATACAAAAAGAACAGTGGTACTCTAAAACTAAGTGAAAACATCAAGGAATATAGATATTGGAATCTTACTGCAAAGGAAAATATGAAAACCTGTGACACCCTGCTCACTTATTCTCTAAGCTTTATTGCTGGCCGCCAAAATGTACATGAAAGCCCGAAAATGGCGCGATATGAATAGATTCTTGCGCAGATTTTTAACCTAAATTATCGCGTGATCGAAAAAATCCGATCAACATAAAAACCGTGCCGATTTCAACTTTGTCAATAATAATCGCTCAACACTAGTTATTATACAAATCGAAACCCAAGAAGGATAACAAAGAAAATAATATTTATTTCACCACAGAATACAGTAATCAGTATGATAAGATTATAAATATTATTCGGAATTACTTACCCATTTTGAACATAGATCCAACTTTGAAACAAATATTAAAAGGAGGATGTAAATTTGTGCTGAAGAGAGCTAGGACTATCGGTAATATTGTGTCACCAAGCTTATATACAACAACTTACAATATGAAAACATGTTTAAAAAAAAACTCAGGATGTTACAAATGTGGCAAAGCGAGGTGCAGCTTATGTAAATATATACACAAGCCTACTACTTTTTCTTCGACTAGTACAGACAGACAATATAACATTAGATCTTACATTAATTGTCAAACCAAATTCGTAATTTATGTGATTTATTGTTTGGAGTGTAACTTACAGTATATAGAATGCACCATGCGATCACTATGCCATAGAATAAGAGGACACATTTATGACTGTACACACCCCTCTTTGCGTTCAGTGGCGGGTGCAACAAAACATTTTCGAGATATATATAATCATGATATTGATCAACTCAGAGTAGTGGGACTGGAAAAAGTCCACAAGCCCAAGAGGGGAGGAGATTGGAGGAAAACACTTTTAAACAGAGAGGCGTTTTGGATTTTTACGCTCGATACTCGTTTCCCTAAGGGGTTGAATTTCAAGTCAGATTTGTTATATATATTAATCTCTATGTGACAATCTAATCTTTACATGTATTGTAAGTTGTTTAGTTGTTGTAGCACCAACTTTTGATCTGTACCGAAGTCTGTATTATTTTGGATAGTCATGGGTTAAACTTCACCTGTTTAATGAGAGGCTACTATTTAAATGCAGTTCTGGCACTCACATATGTTTGTTACGATTAAGGGTCAGTTGTGAGACCTGAAACGCGGCAACTATGTTTTTGCACCATGTTTAACTGTTATTTTTTAACTTTTTTAAAATGGGATAAAGATTCATCTATTTTTTATACATTTTTGAGTGCCGGAGGAACCTGTTTCTTCTATTAGAATCTGATAAGCGCACCTGCGGCCAGGTGAAACCTTTCGAGCACCATTTCCGAATGCAGGATTTGTACTACGTGAGGTGGTAAGCAAAATTCTTATTTTTTGTCTGTTACATATTTAGTTGTATCTTATGCACATGTAAATATGCCTGCAGTGTCTTGTATATACTTCATGTTTGCATGCTGTTACATCATAGTAAGTATATGTTTTGTATGTTTTACACTATCCTATGCAATAAAGTTGAAATAAGGACATCACTCCTTGTCAATGCTTGCTGGGAAAGAGTTTAGCTGCCTGTCAACTTATGCTCCACACACATAGGGAGGACAGAACATATATTACACTCACCGGCCACTTTATTAGGTACACCATGCTAGTAACGGGTTGGACCCCCTTTTGCCTTCAGAACTGCCTCAATTCTTCGTGGCATAGATTCAACAAGGTGTTGCAACGATGCTCAATTGGTACCAAGGGGCCCAAAGAGTGCCAAGAAAATATTCCCCACACCATGACACCACCACCACCAGCCTGAACCGTTGATACAAGGCAGGATGGATCCATGCTTTCATGTTGTTGACGCCAAATTCTGACCCTACCATCCGAATGTCGCAGCAGAAATCGAGACTCATCAGACCAGGCAACGTTTTTCCAATCTTCTACTGTCCAATTTCGATGAGCTTGGGCAAATTGGAGCCTCAGTTTCCTGTTCTTAGCTGAAAGGAGTGGCACCCGGTGTGGTCTTCTGCTGCTGTAGCCCATCTGCCTCAAAGTTCGCCGTACTGTGCGTTCAGATATGCTCTTCTGCCTACCTTGGTTGTAACGGGTGGCTATTTGAGTCACTGTTGCCTTTCTATCAGCTCGAACCAGTCTGCCCATTCTCCTTTGACCTCTGGCATCAACAAGGCATTTCCGCCCACAGGACTGCCGCTCACTGGATGTTTTTCTTTTTCGGACCATTCTCTGTAAACCCTAGAGATGGTTGTGCGTGAAAATCCCAGGAGATCAGCAGTTTCTGAAATATCAGACCAGCCCTTCTGGCACCAACAACCATGCCACATTCAAAGGCACTCAAATCACCTTTCTTCCCCATACTGATGCTCGGTTTGAACTGCAGGAGATTGTCTTGACCATGTCTACATGCCTAAATGCACTGAGTTGCCGCCATGTGATTGGCTGATTAGAAATTAAGTGTTAACGAGCAGTTGGACAGGTGTACCTAATAAAGTGGCCGGTGAGTGTATATCCACCTTTAACTTCCTTCCTCACTTCTGTCTATCCAGAACACATTCTCCCTCTGCTTCTTTCTTTCTACATGTCCATCTGTTTCCATTCCACCTATATTCATTCTTACTATCTCCTTCTCTTACTGCGCTACACATCTGTTATGTCCCCTTCCTATACACCAGTCATACCACCTTATACTTTGTTCCCTGTTCCCGATACTTCACACATCACTCTTTTTTTCTGCCAACATAGACCACTCAAATGCTACTGTGCATGCGCCAGCTTTCACTTCCAAAACTTCTGGTCACCACCGGAGCTAGTGTGCCAGGCAGCTCGTATAAAGTGCCGGCACACCATACAATGTTAGGACTCGCGGCCTCTTCCTATATACCAGAGCTCTACATTACAGAAGATTTTCCTTCTTCTCGATTTTGGTAAGACTCCTCTTTTATATAATCATCTCTCCCTGCATTACCGCCTTCCTGGGTTCCTTATTGCAAGCAACCATTATTGCATAATTTTTCTCAACCTGCGACTCTATAGGTAAGCTCCTTATATATTCTTCTACTCCTGTATACTCATGCCTTCCATCCTTATCTTGGTTTTCTCTCTTTATAGGCCACTCTATGCTTACAAAATCCAAAAATGTGGTCCAAAAAATAGTCAAGACAAATATATTCTACAAAAATCCCCCCAAAATACGTAACAAATAGACCCACGCTGATAGGGACTCAATCCCAACACATTAGACAATATACATTAGAGTATCACGGCTCACGCCGCGGTCCCTGCTATGGACTGTCAGCGTGCCCGCGTCTCCTGTGTCCCGGCCACTGCTGCGGCATCCTCTGGTGTCCCTGGCTCTTTGCACGCACCTGTCCCGGCTGCTGCCAGTCCTGCAGCCATTCCTGCTGGCAGGCTTGAGTCTCTTTTGTGAGTCTTCAACAACCATCGCCTCACAAAGATCACTCAAATGACTAACAGTCCCAAAGCAGATATCACAACTAAATGTAACAATACCAGCGTATATAGTCTCCAGCAGCACAGCTAAATCAAGTTCTTATGGATGCAAAGCCTTCAGCCCCCGAATCCATGGAGCCAAAAATAACCAAACAATTTTTTTTTTTAAGAAGACAGTATCCAGTAGGTTTCAAAAGGTATTTTTTTTATTTAAGACTTTATTCCTCCATAACACCCAAAATAACATGCAACGTTTCAACCAAAAATTGGTCTTTATCAAGCATGCAATCGTATCAACCATCAGAGTAAACTTAATTTGTAATGTATACTGTCTGCTGAGTGTTGTAAAAAATAGAAAACACTACCAGGATTGCTGTATTTTCTTCATCCTGCCCCCCAAAAAAGGATTTAAAGGCGATCAAGAAGTCAAGTGTGTCCCAAAAATGATACCAATAAAAATATCAACTCAACCTGGAAAAAACAAGCCCATACACAGCTCCGTACACAGAAAAATAAAGTTATGGCTCTCAAACTATGGGAATGCAAAAATGTGTTTTCTTTTTTAAATAAAAGTGTTTTTATTTCGTAAAGGCAGTATTGCATAAAATATATACAAATTGATAATCACTGTAATCGTATAGACCTTCTGAGTTAAATATGATGACCACTGTAAAAAAAATAAAAAACACTACCAGAATTGCTGTATTTTGTTCATTCCGCCTCCCAAAAACCTTGATAAAAAGCGATCAAAGTGTCATATGAACCCCATAATGGTACCAATAAAACGTCAGGTTATTCTGCAAAAAAACAAGCCCTTAATCAGCTCCATATACCAAAAAATAAAAGTTATGGCTGTCACACTATGACCACATAAAACGCATTTTTAAAAAAAACTAATTTCTATTGTATAAAGGTAGCAAAAAAAAATTAGATAAAATATATATCATTGTAATTGTACCAACCCGCATAGTAAACTTATCCTGTCACTTATACTGCACAGCGAACACTGTAAAAATTAACCCCAAAAAACAATGACGGAACTGCAGGTGTTTTTTTTTTATTTTCATGGCCCTAAGCTAAAAAAAAAAAAAAAAACTACACCTGTGCGCTCAAAATGCTCAATACACCATTAGATGAGATAACTGAGAGGTACTGAATCCAAAATGGGGTGACTTCTGGAAGGTTTCTCCTGTTCTGGTACTTGGGCTTTGTAAATGAGTCAAATAGCGCACTAGGGTCACAAATCTCTAAAAACGGCAAAATTGGGGGAATCAATATTAAGTTGCATTTTCCTGCTAACATTTACTGTGTTCGCGGTAGAAAGGGCGCATAGGATTCTGCCGAAGCCTCCACCACCCGGAGCGCCCCCACGTACTTTCATAGCTAAGCTCCTAAACTATAGGGACAGAGACGCAGTCCTTCGGCTCTCTAGAGAGTGGGGCCCAATCCCTATCGGCAGCGCCAAGGTTCTAGTTTATCCTGACTTTTCCATTGAGGTTCAGAAGAAAAGAGCCTTGTTCCTCACTGCCAAGCAAAAGCTACGGGAACGCAATTATAAATATGCAATGCTCTACCCGGCTCGACTGAAGGTGATGGCCGCAAATAAGACCTTCTTCTTCAGTACTCCGCAAGAGACCATCGACTGGTTGGAAACCCGTCCTTTGGAGGGCAGAAGATCGCCAAATCACCCTGCTGAATGACTCTCTACGCTTTCGTTTGTATAACCCACTGGCCATACTTTGCAGTTTTGGTGAAGATTTGCATTGCTCTCTCGTCTCCTCATCCACTCTCCCACCCCCCCCCCTTTTTTTTTTTCCTACCTCTACCACTTCCCAACCCCCACCCCCCTTTTTTTTTTTTTCTTTCTCTCTCCCCTCCTCCTCCTTCTTCTCTCCCCCCTCTCTCCTCTACTCCTTCTCCCTCTCTTCATCCTGATGGGTGCACGCCATTTACATTTGTGTTCTATTATCCCCAGCCTGTTCAAACCTGGTTAAAAGTATATGCTGTTATAGAATATTTTGCAGTATGGACTGGGTTGTACTCTCCCGCAGCTGTGGGACCCAGGGGACTTCCTGGCTGTCTTATGTAGACGCTTCTATTCACCTTTTATAGTTCAACACTTGTTTCATACTCGTTGTTGGGAACTGTTCGGGGATCCAATGCTTCGTCCCTTTGGTAACGAAGTAGGGTGGGTAACGGGATTGGTTGGGGTGTTTTTTGCACTTTTTGTTCAGGTAAATTGTTTCTCGGTTGCTCTTCCAGCTCAATGCTCTATGATATGGGTGAGTTTGTTGATTCTTATAGGCAGTCCTCCAACATCCTGTGCATATTCCCTTCTTACATTGTCCCCATGGCGAATAACGTAATCTCTCTATTGACGTGGAACGTCCGGGGGTTGAACGACCGCATTAAGAGAGCCCTAGTTTTTAAATTCCTGAAAGCGCGCAAATGTGACATCGTGTGCCTTCAGGAGACTCATATGATACCAGATAGGTTGCCACTATTGAGTCGGCCCTGGATAGGTTGGTCCTATCACTCGACGTTCACTAATTGTGCCAGGGGAGTCTCTATCTTGATTAGTCATACGGTTCGCTTTAGTTTAACTAGAGCGGTAGTGGATGACCGGGGAAGGTACGTTGTGCTGATATGCTCCTTATTTCATGTCCCGTTCATTATAGTGGGCATTTATGTCCTGCCCCCTTACTCCTCGGTAGTTATAAGAGAGGTCTTGGAGGTGCTTGCCTCACATCCTTCTGCGCCGAGTATCTGGCTAGGGGATTTTAACTGCCCGTGGGACAGGAGGTTAGACCGTTTTGACCCGTTGTACACAGGCCCCTTGGATCCTCTGCCCTCATCTCTACACTCGCTGCTGATGGACTTTGGGGTATGTGATGCCTGGCGCTCCAGGAATCCCACGGCACGTCAGTACTCCTGTTTCACCACGCAATTTAATGCTTTGTCAAGGATTGATCTCATGCTGATCCACCTGTCCCTACTCCCACTTGTCGAGTCAGTACAATATCTTGCTCGCTCCGTTTCGGATCATGCCCCGGGTATGGTGTGTCTTAAGTTGGATAACATGCCACCCAGAACTAGGTGGCGTTTGAACCCATTCTGGTTACAAATTTTACCGCCTACACAGTACTTCCTCGACAAGTGGCGTGCATACTTCCAGGATAATGCGGGATCTGCATCAGTGACGCTGACGTGGGATGCCTTTAAGGCATACGCGAGGGGTATCCTGTCGTCCGCTATCAGCGATCTTAAGAGAGGATTGGCGCACCGGGAGCTTCAGCTAGCTAGGGACGTAACAGAGGCAGAACTTCGCTATACTAGAGACCCGTCTAATAAAAATAGAGCCGAATGGCTGTGTAGGACCAGACTATACCAGTCTTGTCTACACTCCAAAGCTCAGAAAAAAAGCTTTTTTTGGTAGACAATCCTACTTTGAGCATGGGGAAAAGTGTGGTAGGCTTCTGGCATGCATGGCGCGTGGTGCTTCTGAGCCCCCGGTGATTTCGGTGCTGTCTGCGGATGGGAATTGCACCCGGGATCCCCTGGTCATACTTGAGGCGTTTCGCTCATACTATTCAAACTTGTACTCCTCTAAGATCACTGTTTCAGAATCTGAGATTAGGGACTATCTATCTGCGATGGCTCTCCTCACCCTGTCGGCGGACGATAGGATATTTCTAGACAGTCCTATTACTGAGCAGGAAATAATTGACTCCATTCACTCCTTCCAACCATCTAAATCCCCGGGGAGTGATGGGCTTCCGATCGAATTTTATAGGGCATATGAGGGACTTCTTGCCTCTCATTTATTGGAAGTATATCAGACGGCCATGCGGGATTTGGCGCTTCCATCCTCGATGTATGAGGCCATTATCGTGGTTCTCCCCAAACCTGGTAAGGACCCGACACTCTGTGAGTCCTATCGCCCTATTTCCTTGCTCCAGACAGACGTCAAGATCCTGGCCAAACTACTCGCTAGGAGGCTCAATAAGGTCATCTTATCGGTCGTACATGAGGACCAAACGGGGTTTATGCCTGGGAAGTCGACAGCGTTAAATTTAAGACGGTTATTTACAAATTTACAGGCCACCCATGACGAGATGGGATCTAGAATCGTAGTCTCTCTAGACGCGGCTAAGGCCTTCGACTCAATCGAATGGTCCTACCTTTTCCTCACTTTGGAAGCATTTGGTTTTGGCCCCTCCTTTATAAATTGGATTCGGTTGCTGTATATGGACCCTATCTCCAGAGTAGCAGTAAATGGGTGGGTTTCAGAGCCTTTTACCTTACATCGCGGAACAAGGCAAGGATGCCCTATTTCCCCCCTACTCTTTGCCTTAGCGGTTGAGCCCTTGGCGGTCAAAGTTAGAGCTGATACAGGCATTAGAGGCCTATCGGCTCCTTCTATTTGTGAGAAAATTAGCCTATACGCCGATGATACTTTGTTGTACCTTGCGGACCCGCAGGGCTCTTTGAGTTCTACCTTAGGGATTATTAGGGAATTCGGGCTGTTCTCTGGTATACTGATCAACTGGGATAAATCTAAAATTTTGCCAGTTGACTCCTCCGTCCCTACGGCAGATGCGGTAGCCTCCCCATTGGTCTGGGCCTCCTCCATTACCTATTTGGGTATACAGATATCTAGATCGGTCCAAGAGTTTGAATCTCTGAACATCTCCCCCCTCTGTGTATTCTTGCAAAACAAAATTAATAACTGGAACAAACTTCACCTCTCTACAGCGGCACGTATCAGCTTAGTTAAAATGACGCTCCTACCCAAAATACTCTATGTTATCCTGCAAGCCCCGGTGTACCTCCCCATTAATGTAATTAATCGCCTCCGAAGCCTAGTACTCTCATTTATATGGCAGGGCCGCAGACATCGGGTAGCAGCAAACAGTTTGACTGCCCCCTGGGACGAGGGGGGGGTCGGCCGTTCCGGATATTAATCTGTATTACTTGGCAGGTCAGGTGTCGCACCTGGCGAGGTGGGGTAATGTAGAGCGGAATAGAGTCCAAACCCTGATTGTCTCCCCTTTTAATAGAGGGTATTTGCATCCCCTGCAGCTCCTTTTCTGTGGCACTGCTGTTACAGGTGGTAGGCTGCGTGATTTTCCTATCCTGAGACAGGCCCTTTTGGTTTGGCAGAAGGTACGCGCATTATACTACTCTGAGGGTGTTGATTTATTCTCGCCGATATGGCACTGCAGACTCTTTCCGGACTTGCTCAGCATGTCCTCTGAGGTAAACTGGAGTGCGCAGGGGGTGTGGTATATTTCCCATGTGTATTCTGGTTCAGGGTTTCGACCTTTTCCAGAATTACAGGATGAGTTTGGCCTCCCCTCGTCCCAGCTGTTTACTTATCTTAGGATAAAGCATGCGGTCACTTCACAGTTAGGCCATACCGGGGTGGTGTTTAATAAATTTCCATTCCCGCGGTTGCTTCTCTCCCCCCCAACTGCTCATGAAATTTCACATTTCTACGCACTTCTCTCTTCACACAGTAGAGAGGGCCGTTTGGAGGGCCTTAGGGGGAGATGGGAGGCGGACCTGGGTCCTATGACAGACGAACACTGGGAGACATGTGTTTCCTCTCCTAAAAGGGTCTCTCCCAACCTAAATGATAGAATGACCCAGCTTTTTATCTTACACAGGTCCTACTACACCACTTCTAGGCTTAGTAAGTTCAGGCAGGGGTATGCGGACGAGTGTCCTAAGTGTCATCTAACTTCAGGTACCTTCCTACATCTAATATGGTCTTGCCCAAAGGTGTTGGGCTTTTGGTCCCAGGTCATCCAGTTCCTAAATGATAGGATGGGGTGCCCGATCCCACTAACCCCCACGGTTTGTCTGTTCGGTCCTGAGCCTGATAGCTTGGGTACGCGGTCATCATACACCTTCGCAACGGAAGTTCTCTATTACGCAAGGAAGGCTATTGCGCGAACATGGCTGGCTGCGAGAACCCCTTCGGTGGCTGAGTGGATGGGACTGGTTAATGGCATGCTGCCACATTTGAAATGGTTGCTTAAGCATAGGAATAAAGAGGGCAAATTTGATAAGATATGGGGAAGGTGGTTGAGCTCCCCTGGCACGGTAGGTCCGTTAAGGGCTTTGGAATATGAGGGTCCCCCGAGTCCCTGAGATGTGGTCGTCCTGGGCGTTGTCTGTCCTGCTAACTCCTGTTTTCGGGTAACCTGCGCAAGGATTATGGAACATACTTACCTGTTAGATCTTCTGGCCTCTTTATTGGGCAATATCTAGCTCACCTGAACAACTGAAATAACGAAAGTGCTTTGTTGATACTTTATGCTTTTGGTATTTGTTCCCTGCTTGTTGCAGGGTAGGTTTGTTTCATTTTGGGTGAAACCTTGGGTACTTTCCCATTTATCCTCATTGGTTTGTTGATGAAAGTCATGCAACTGCACATGTGTATCACTATGTTATCATTTGTTGACAACTATTATGGTAGTGGCGGTTAACCATATTATGTAACGTATATGCTTTTGTACCATTTTCTGATCCTTCAAATAAAGTTTTACTTGTTAATTAAAAAAAAAAAACATTTACTGTGTTCCAGTAAATAATGGATAAAAAATGAAAATCTGCAAAAAAGGTGAAATTTTGAAATTTCCCGTCTTTGTTTTAATTTCTGTGAAACACTTAAAGGGTTAACAAGCTTTCTAAATGCGCTTTTGAATACCTTGAGGGGTGCAGTTTTGTTAGATAGAGTAATTTATGGGAGTGTCTAACATACAGACCCCTCAAAGCCACGTCAGAACTGGAAAGGTCCCTAGAAAAAAGTCTGTGTTGCAAATTTTCACGAAAATGTTAAAATTTGCAACTAAATTTAAAGCATCCCCTAATGTCCTAAAACAATAAAAGAATGTTAACATAAAGTAGACATATGGTAGATGTTCATTATTTACTATTTTGTAGGGTATGACTATCTTACATGTCTTACATGCAGAAATTTTTAAACTTTGAAAAAGGCAAATTTTTCCAAATTTTCAAAAGATTTAGATATTTTTCACAATTAAATAAGGATTGTTTCGACCAAATTAATTAATTAATTTCTAACTTAAAGTACAATGTGTTACGAGAAAACATTCTCAAAATATGAATAGGTAAAACCATTAAAAAGTTATTCCCCGATAAAGTGACACGTCAGATTTTAAAAAAAGGGTCCTTAAATAGGACCTAGCACCTCCAGAGAAACCTCATGAAGTACTGCATCATGTTTACACCAGTAGCAGTGTAACATAGATGTCTGTGTGCTATGGAGGAGGAGGTTGAAGCAACAGGTAAACTGTCACACTATCTCCTCAGTGTGTTGTATCTGCTGCAGTGTATGTAGTGAGAGACCCAGATCATCCTGTACAAACAGCTATGCCCTCAGCCAGCTCGCCATCCGCTCCTAGACAGCGTGACAACCTGCTGTAAGAGGATCTCCTCCACTGCGACTGTGGAGCCCCGTGCTAGTGCCACTTGGCGCAAACGGGTTAAATATCACCCTTCTGAAATCCTCAGGCCACTGAGGAACATCCCCAGCGGCTAAAACTATGATTCCAGAGGAAGAGGCTCAACTGCAATGCAGTATCTCTCACAGACTGCTGGCTTCCATAGAACAGCATTTTTCTGTCATACTCCCTGGGCCCTTAATACCTAGGATTCCCATGCTGAAGCCTGTGCCGTTCAGGTGTGGTATTCAGTACAGTAGCAGGCCTTAGACATCTCACCAGTGCACTATAACACCTTAACAATATTTGTGAACTGCTTAAGGGAAAACTACCCCCTATATATATCAGGGCTATATCAGGGCTAATTTCTCCATCTTAATGAGGAGCAACTCTTCAATTTTTGTTCTCTTATTAAACCACTCTGACACATAAGCATTTCTGATTGGAGCGTAATAAAACATCCTTTGTCAGACTTCCGGGGACGTGGCATCTGGTACGGCCACTTCTTAGATAGCTCTGTCTGTCTGCCACCTAAATCCAATTCTTATCCTGACCATCCTTGCTATTAAAAGGAAGAAAGATACCTGACAAGTCAGGAGAATGTGTTACGGACAAAGAATCGGCTCCATCTTCTTACACGGAGTCCCTAGGCAGCGAGGTTGTGAGGTTGGAGCCTAGTCAAGCAGGGCACGCTTGAAGTCACATGCTAACCCCGGATGTGACAATAGATCCATGCTGTGCTCCAGAGCCGTGGAAAGTGGAGTGGGAACTCGGAGGGACTGGGGTGTAGGCCAAGTGTCGGGCACGGACACCTGCCTAACCCCGGCTAACAAGCAGCCTCTGAAATATCCCATGCTTCCCATTTGGGATGAGACAAAATGCGATCTACATCCACAGTGGTGGACCTTTGGAGCAGACATGGGGAACCCTACAGAGTCCTGGCTAGAGGAGACAGGACCGGAAGATCACCCCAGCCATAGTCAAAGGCTGCAAACCAGTAATGGGTGGGGACGATATTGTGGGCAGATTGCCCATCTATACTGGATTCATCTACACCCCTCCCCCCTTTTGCTGTGGATCTTCACTGGAAATCACTGCTATGTGGTATGTGCTGCATAAGCCATTTGATTGTTTGGACCCCTGTCACACTCCATTAAAGTAGAGCTTTATTATTGTGAGATCCAAGCCTAAAGTGAATGTGTAAAGTGCAAAGGAGAGGAAAGGGAGAGTGAAATAGTGCTAAGTAATAATGGTGATAAGTGGTCGGAAAGCAATGGAAAGGAAAGATAACAGCGGAATTGAAAAGGAAATAGAAAGAGATAAAAAAAAAATTAAAAAAAGGAGAATGGAATTTGCATATACACTCACCGGCCACTTTATTAGGTACACCTGTCCAACTGCTCGTTAACACTTAATTTCTAATCAGCCAATCACATGGCGGCAACTCAGTGCATTTAGGCATGTAGACATGGTCAAGACAATCTCCTGCAGTTCAAACCGAGCATCAGTATGGGGAAGAAAGGTGATTTGAGTGCCTTTGAACGTGGCATGGTTGTTGGTGCCAGAAGGGCTGGTCTAAGTATTTCAGAAACTGCTGATCTCCTGGGATTTTCACGCACAACCATCTCTAGGGTTTACAGAGAATGGTCCGAAAAAGAAAAAACATCCAGTGAGCGGCAGTCCTGTGGGCGGAAATGCCTTGTTGATGCCAGAGGTCAAAGGAGAATGGGCAGACTGGTTCAAGCTGATAGAAAGGCAACAGTGACTCAAATAGCCACCCGTTACAACCAAGGTAGGCAGAAGAGCATCTCTGAATGCACAGTACGGCGAACTTTGAGGCAGATGGGCTACAGCAGCAGAAGACCACACCGGGTGCCACTCCTTTCAGCTAAGAACAGGAAACTGAGGCTCCAATTTGCCCAAGCTCATCGAAATTGGACAGTAGAAGATTGGAAAAACGTTGCCTGGTCTGATGAGTCTCGATTTCTGCTGCGACATTCGGATGGTAGGGTCAGAATTTGGCGTCAACAACATGAAGGCATGGATCCATCCTGCCTTGTATCAACGGTTCAGGCTGGTGGTGGTGGTGTCATGGTGTGGGGAATATTTTCTTGGCACTCTTTGGGCCCCTTGGTACCAATTGAGCATCGTTGCAACACCTTGTTGAATCTATGCCACGAAGAATTGAGGCAGTTCTGAAGGCAAAAGGGGGTAAAACCCGTTACTAGCATGGTGTACCTAATAAAGTGGCCGGTGAGTGTATATGACCAAGCTCTGTTTACAGCTTCATTGCTCCTCTATAATTGAGTTCATTAATTATATCTGTTCATCTGCTATTTTCTACACAGCAGGCGCCATCTGTTGGTTATTACTCTGTTCTATATTTCACAAGGCATTATGGAAAAGGAGCTGAGAAGCTCAAGCGCTCTCTATTGGATGTAACAAATCCTCAATTTGCTTTTAACCCACAGTCTTGAGAAAGCAAAAGGGATATTAGCCAAGCCAGTATCACTCATCTCCACACAGCGCTTTTTCGGGGTTTTGCCCCTCATTAGTGCAGAGCAGAGCGATACTGGCTGGCTTGGTGGGAGGCAGTGAGTGCCTCAGAAAGGGGAACATCTCTCCCTAGGGAGAGCACCATACGGTGTGTAGAGTTTTGAATAGCCTTTTTGCTCTCTACTAAGCATCTGCATATCACAAGGCATTATGGTGATATGCAGATGCTAAGTAGAGGGCAAAGAGGCTATTCAAAACTCTACACACTGTATGGTGCTCTCCATAAGGAGAGATGTTCCCCTTTCTGTTCTATAATTACATTCTCATTTCTCTAAAATTGTGTTATAATTATAATTTACAACACAATAGAACCACCTAGTGGTATTAAACCGCAGTTTATATGTTCTTAGCGTTTCTCAGTCTAGCTGGACTGTTATCTAGCCCAAGAAAGTAACAAGTTTCCCTATTATAAAAAGTTTATACAAGAAAATAGTTTGCACTTGCTCCATTTCTATTATGTAATCCAAATTCTCTAATTTTCCTCAACGATCTCTATAATATCCTGAGGTTGGCAGCCTGCACATACATTATTAAGTGGATTCGTCGTTTCTCTCCTCTCTTGTCTCTGGAGTATGGTCAGATTTATTACCAAACCTAAGTTTTCACCTGGGAATCTGACTTAAAGAATTATTAGTTCATCAACAGTACCTACTCCAGTCTGCTATACCCCATGAAACAACAAGTTAACCCCTTAGGGACCTGGTGTTTTTTGTTGTTGACACATTCGTTTTTCCCTCCTCGCCTTCCCAGAGCCATAACTTTTTTTATTTTTCCACCTACAGAGACCTATGAGGGCTTTTATTTTGCTGGACAAGATGTACTTTCTAATGTGTTATTCACTATACTATAGAATATACTGGGAAACCGCAAAAAAATTCCAAGTGGGACAAATTGTGAAAAAAAAATGTATTTTCGCCATGTTTGCAGGGGTTTTGCTTTTACGCCGTTTAATCTTCGGTCAATACAATGTGTTATCTGTATTTCACAGGTTGATACGCATCCACAAAATACCAAAAATGTAGGGTTTCTGTTATGTTTTGGTACCGTAAAAAAATTCCAAACTTTTTCTATTTATGAAATTTGCGCCGCGGCGCCAGTTAGTGCGACCAATAACTTTTTTGTACTAACACATACGGACGTCAGTGAGGGTGCATTTTTTGCGGGCCGAAGTGTACTTTTTATCGCGAGCAGTTTTGGAATGCAATGCGGACTTTTTTGATCACTTTTATTCCATTTTTTAAGTGACGTAAAATGACCAAAAAACGATAAAAGATAAATGATGTTATATTTTTATAGATCGGACTTTTTCGGACGCGGCGATACCAAATATGTGTAACATTTTTATTATTTTATTGTTTTTATTTGTAAAATGAGGAAAGTGGGGTGATTTGAACTTTTAATACTTTTTTTTTCTATACTGTAAAACTTTATTTTTATTTTTTTTTTACTTTAACATTCAGGCCACCTATGTTGCTTCACCACTAGGTGGCCTTTTCTCCATACAGTCTAATGCATTGCATTAGATGGCGGTTTCCCCACTTCCTGTCTGCGGACGGAAGTGGGGCAAACCAGGACTTGGGAGTGACAGGAGCCTTCCCAAGGCTCCCCGCTGCCATGTACAGGGGTCGGATCGCTGCAGCTATGCTGCGGCGGTGCCGATCACCCTCAAGATCGGTGCCTCGCACTGGCCGCTACAATTAAGTTTACTGTCCACCAGGATTCCCAAGTCCTTCTCCATGTTACTTTTACCCAGCGTTTTTCCATTTAACATGTAATGGATTTTTCCTCCCCATGTGCATAACCGTGCATTTATCTGTGTTAAACCTCATTTGCCATTTCTCTGCCCAGGACTCCAACTTATCCAGATCCCTTTGTAATAACACATTATCCTCTATTGTGTTGATTACTTTACAGAGCTTAGTATCATCTGTGAAAATTGATATTAGACTGTACAATCCATGTGTAACATCATTAATTAATATATTATATTATATAGAATAGAGCCCAATACTGATCCCTCTGCTACCCCACTAGTAACAGGGATCCAGTCTAAGTATGTACCATTAATCACCACCCTTTGTTTTCTGTCACTGAGCCAGTTACTTACCCACTTGCACACATTTTCCCACAGTCTAAGTTGCTGAGTATCAAATGCTTTGGAAAAATCTAGATATAAAACATCCAATGCCTCACCACGATCCAGTCTAGAACTAACTTCCTCATATAGGCTGATGAGATTAGTTTGACAGAACCGATCCTTCATAAACCCATGCTGGAACGGCATTTATTTTCAGTGAGATAGTTCAGGTTAGCATCTCTGAGAAAACCCTCAAACATTTTACCCACAACAGAGGTTAAACTTACCGGCCTATAGTTTCCTGGATCACTTTTTGACCCCTTTTTGAATATTGGCACCACATTTGCTATGCGCCAATCCTTTGGGACATACCCCGTTATTAGACAGTCCATAAATATTAAGAATAGGGGCCTATCTATGACATTACTTAACTCCCTTAGGACACGTGGGTGCATGCCATCAGGACCTGTGAATTTATCTATTTTAATTTTCTGAAGACGGAGCTGCACTTCTTCCTGCGTTAGCCAAGAAACATTTAAGTTGGAGTTTACCTCATCTCTCTGTTCATCAACAGAAAGGTCATCCTCCTTGGTAAATACAGTGGAGAAAAAATTGTTTAATAGGTTTGCTTTTTTCTCATCGCACTCTATAGTCTCTCCCTCAATACTTTTCAAAGGGCCAACATTTTCTGTTTTAATATTTTTACTATTTATATAATTAAAAAATATTTTGGGGTTACTTTTACTTTCTATGGCAATATGTCTGTCTCCAGCTTTGGTGCCTTTATCATTATTTTACATATTTATTTTTTTCCTTATAGTTTTTTAGTGCCTCCTCACTGCCACTGCACTGTTTTAGGAGTTGAAAAGCTTTATTTTTGTTATTTATTGCCTCCTTTATGTTTCTGTTGATCCACATTGGGTTTTTCCTGTTTCTAATTATTTTATTACCATAAGGAATGTACATGTAACTCTCACAGTGGGCGCCTAAGATGTTTTTTAAAAATATCCCATTTATTATTTGTTCTGCTATTTTTAAACACCTTGCCCCAGTCAATACGGTTTAGGGCCTCGCTAAGCAGACTAAAATTAGCCTTCCTAAAATTCTGTGTTTTTGTGGCTCCTCGACAAAAAACTCTATTGAAGGATAAATGGAAATTTATTATATTATAGTCACTATTTCCTAGGTGCCCCTCAACCTGAACCTTTATTACTCTGTCAGGTCTAGTAGGTTGCTGCACCATTTGGGAAAGGTAATTATCTTTAGTTACTGACAAAAACCTGTTTCATTTATGAGATCTACAGGTTTCAGTTTCCCAATTTATGTATGGGTAGTTAAAGTCAACCATAATAACAACCTCATTCTGATTAGCCGCCTCATCTATTTGCCTGAGGAGTACATCTTCCACGGGCTCTGTTATATTTGGGGGCCTATAGCAGACGCCTATTAGAATTATATTATTGTTGTTACCCCCATGTATATTTACCCATATTGATTCCACATGTTAATTTCCTATATCTATATCTTCCAGCAGTGTTGGCTTCAGACAGGATTTTACATAGAGACAGACACCTTCCCCCTTCCGGTCTTTACGATCTCTTCTAAATAGACTGTAACCCTGTAAGTTAACCGCCCAGTCGTAGCTCTCGTCCAGCCATGTCTCAGTTATCCCCACTATGTCATATTTTTCTTCAGCAATTAATAATTCTAGTTAATTTATTTTGTTGGTCAGACTCCTGGCATTGGTCAGCATGCAATTTAGAGATTTTTCAGTTTTTTTTTCCTTTCTCCCTGTTCTTTTTAACTATTGCTACACCCCCTCCCTCCACCCCGTTTTCTTACTAATTCCCAGCTCTCTATCTTCACTATCTTGCACGCTATCTTTGTAGTTGCCCTCCCCCCCAGTCCCTAGTTTAAATATTCCTCCAACTTCCTGGCCATTTTGTCCCCCAATACAGCTGCACCCTCCCCATTTAGGTGCAGCCCATCCTTAGCATAGAGTCTGTAGCCAAGACAGAAGTCAGCCCAGTTCTCCAAAAACCCAAATCCCTCTTTCCTACACCAATTTTTGAGCCACTTATTCACCTCTCTAATCTCCTCCTGCCTCTCTGGTGTGGCCCGTGGAACAGGTAGTATTTCTAAAATATTACCCTGGAGGTCCTTGAGTTTTTGGCCTAACTCCCTGAAATCGTTTTTAAGGACACTCCACCTACCGCTAACTTTGTCATTGGTGCCAATGTGCACCATGACAGCTGGATTCTCACCAGCCCCACCCAGCAATCTGTCAACCCGATCCGCGATATGTCGAACTCGGGCCCCAGGTAAACAACATACTGTTCGACGATCCCGGTCTTTGTGACAGATTGCCCTGTCTGTTCCCCTAATAATGGAGTCCCTAACTACCAGCACCTGTCTAGCCTGCCCTGCACTCCTATTCCCCATCTTACTGGAGCAGACGGGGGTATTGTCTTGCTGCAGCAATGCTATTTCTGAGCCGCCATCCCCCTCATCTGCCAATCTTGCTAATTTGTTGAGAATTTTAGCCTCCCTGACACTTTTCCCTCTACCCTTCTTTCTAACAGTTACCCAGCTAGCTGCCTCATGCCACCCTCCCCAGCATATACACCTGTGAGTGATTGCTCAATGAGCAGCTGACTCGCTTCCAAGTTGGCAATGGATCTCAGTGTTGCCACTTGCTCATTTAGATCCAGGATACGGGCTTCTAAATGTGCAGTGTGCACACATCTTGCACAGCAGTATGCCCCCTCGAACTGTTGCTCAAGGGAAAGACCTATCCCAGACGACCTCATATAGGCCTATTTCCTTGATAAATGTAGATTTGAAATTAATGGGTAAAATTATGGCTGACAGACTTGCCAGGATTGTACCAAAACTTATCATTCCTTTACAAGTAGGTTTTGTTTGGGGCAGATCAGCAGTTACTCATATTCATAAGGTATTATCAGTCCAAGATGACATTAAAATAAATCCCGATCTACATCCCACTCCTGCGATCATGACAATTGATTCCGAAAACACATTTGATAACGTATTGTGGGAGTGGTTATACAGGGCGCTGGACTATATGGGCTTTTCTAGGGTGTTTGGAACATTTCTAAGATCTCTATACAAATCACCTGTGGCTACGATTTGCATTCTGGGCTTTCTCTCGCCAACTTTTCCCCTTCAAAAGGGAGCTTGCTAGAGATGTCCACTTTCCCTACTTTTGTTTAACCTTTTGATTGAACCTTTAGCGTGGGTCATTGAGAAAGACAGAAAAATCTTAGGGATTAATGTGGGCACTCAGAATATTAAAACTGCCTCGTTTGCAGATGACATTTTGATATTTATGGCCGATCCATTAGGAGACGTTGCACCAGTCTTTGACCTACTGAATACTGTTGGGGCCTCATGAGGTCTAAAGATCAATATACCCAACTAGGAACTACTAGATATCTCACCGACGGGATCCTTAACATCCAACTATCGCCCCATCTCACTGCTCCCTTTTGCCTCCAAACCCCTCGAGCAACACGTCTACCTTCAACTGTCCTCCCACCTCTCCTCCAACTCTCTTCTTGACCCACTACAATCTGGTTTCCGACCCCACCACTCTACCGAAACCGCCCTAACCAAGGTCACCAATGACCTAGCAACTGCCAAAGCCTCACGCCATTACTCTGTCCTTCTCCTTCTAGACTTGTCCTCTGCCTTTGACACTGTCGACCATTCCCTCCTGCTACACATCCTCTCCTCCCTCGGCATCACAGACTTGGCTCTTTCCTGGATCTCCTCGTACCTCTCTGATCGGACATTCAGCGTCTCTCATTCTCGCTCCACCTCCTCCCCCTGGCCACTCTCTGTTGGTGTCCCCCAGGGGTCAGTCCTGGGTCCTTTACTCTTTTCTATCTATACTCTTGGTCTGGGTCAAATCATAGCTTCACATGGCTTTCATTACCACCTGTATGCTGATGACATACAACTCTACATCTCCGGCCCAGATGTCACCTCTCTACTCTCCCGGATCCCTGACTGTCTATCGTCCATTTCCTCCTTTTTCTCCTCCCGTCTCCTAAAACTAAATGTGGAGAAAACAGAATTCATTATCTTTCCACCGTCCCCCTCCATCCCTCCACCTGATCTCTCTATCACTGCCAACGGCTGTACACTCTCACCTGTTCCACAAGTCCGCTGCCTTGGGGTAATCCTCAACTCCGCTCTGTCCTTCAAATCACATATCCAAACCCTCACCTCCACCTGCCGCCTCCACCTGAAAAATATCTCTCGCATCCGTTCGTTCCTCAACTTCGACACCACAAAAATGCTCGTCCATGCCCTTGTCATCTCCCGCCTTGACTACTGCAACATCCTTCTCTGTGGCCTCCCATCTAGCACTCTTGCTCCCCTTCAAACCAGTCTCACCTCTGTTGCCCGTCTGATCCACCGCTCTCCTCGCTACTCCTCTGCCTCTCCCCTCGGTCAATCTCTTCACTGGCTACCAATTGCCCAGCGAATTCATTTCAAGTTGCTAACCCTGACCTACAAGGCTCTCCATAACCTCTCCCCTCCATACATCTCTGCCCTAATCTCCAGTTATCTCCCCTCACGCAATCTCCGCTCCTCACAGGACCTTCTTCTCTGTTCTCCTCTTATCAGCTCGTCACATAACCGTCTCCAAGACTTCTCTCGTGCTTCCCCCACATTCTGGAATGCACTGCCTCAACATATCAGACTCTCTTCCACTCTCATCAGCTTCAAAAGCAACCTGAAAACCCATTTCTTCAGGATTGCCTATAACCTACAATAACCCTGCTGCCACTGTACTACCCCACAAACATGTCTGCCCCTCTCCTCCTGTCTCTTCCCTCCTCCTTGTAGATTGTAAGCCTTCGCGGCAGGTCCTCTCTCCCTTTGTACCAGTTGTAAGTCATTCATTGTTATTATTGTACTCATTTGACATATTATGTATGTGACCCCCCTCGAATGTACAGCGCCATGGAATCAATGGCGCATTAAAATAAATGTTAATGATAATAATTAATTGTTAGCCAAGAAACATTAATTTCCTGTGCAGATTGCTAAAACTAGTCTTAAATACTTAAGCATAAATACTGGAGCATCTCCCAAATCCATCTACAAATTAAATTACAATTAAATTACAATATATTATAAAAATTTTTATCTGAATTTAAAAGGTCTATTAGTGTCTCTTTATCCTTTATGGGTAGAGTTTGGATGCTGAAAATGATAAGCTTCCCTAAGATATTTTACCCACTGCAAACTATTCCACTTCTTCTTAAGAAGATAGATATTAAACTGTGCATACACGAGCACACCCTAGGGTGTGCGCAGCACTACTCTGCTATTTAAAGGGACAGTACCCAATTACCTGCAATTAATCTGTGACTCTGCATGAAAGGAACTTCCTTCTCTTGCTCCTGGTCAGTTTGTTGTTGTCCACTACACAGAACTTGACCCCTGGCTGCTATATTGCTGCTGATTACCTGTGCGCTACTTGCGCTATCTACTGATTACCTGCCGCTGCATCAGTCCGTTACTACTGCTGTATATCTGCCGCTGTACCAAGTCTGTTACTGTCCTGGGACTGTGTTACCTGCCTACGGCTACACCTGCTGTGTTCGGTCACCTGTATCGGCACCTGCTATCCTGTCCTGCACTTCGGCTACCCATGCAAGTTACACCATCTACGCTCACAAGGGCCCAGAGGATCCGCATATTCGGCGTTCTATTTCCCGTAGAACATGACAACTTTTCTAGATTTCGAGTAACCTCATGTTTAATTATAGAAACATAAGAGATAAAGATTTCCTCTCAAAATGTCTTCAGCAGTATCCTACAGTAGCTGTGGGTTGTGCGCATGTTTGGCATTTAAGATGCAGAATTCAAGCTTCCATCTCTGAAGTATAAATTTAAAGTCTTAATTTGTGGCCATGAAAGTTTGGAAACGCCAATTATATCCCGTTCTCCTTGGGAACATATCTCTCAATGTCAAGGCTATTGGAGCGTGATCCGAAATTACCAAATCTCCCAATATCACCTCTTGTATCCAAAGCCTTAGGGACGTAGATGTGAGTAGTTAACCCCTTAACGACATTGGACGTATGCATACGTCCAGGTGTTTTGGGGGTTAACGCACCTGGACGTATGAATACTTCCTGGCGATCGTGCGGGCGAGCCGCGCACAATCGCGACATGGGACCAGCGGTAATTTACCGCTGGCTGCATGCCGTATCACCCTCGGCCGGAGTGAGCCCCGGCCGCAGGTGTTTAACGCTTTATTATCGCAACCTTTCATGGTTGCGATAATAAAGCCGCAGGCAGGAGGAGTGAGCTCCTCCTGCCTGCCTCCCGGCAGCTGCCGAACTGCAGTTCGGCAGCGATCTCCTACCTGGTGGCCACGAGAAGTGAAAGTAATTTCCTGGGGTCATCTGTGATGTCATCATGCCCACGATGCATGGTGGGCATGATGATTGACAGTTGACATGGCAACCAGTACACAGTAGTAATATTGTGTACTGGCCTGCCTTCTAACAGCAATCTGATGATTGCTGTTAGAAATCCCCTATGGGGAAAAGTAAAGAAAGTGTCAAAAAGTTAAAAAAAAGTTTAAAAAGTGAAAAACAGTAAAACACAAAACAAAAAATAAAATAAAAACACGTACACTGCCCTTTTCCCCTTTAGAAACGTCAATCGCCCCAAAAAAGATCAAAAATAAAGATATTTGGTATCGCCGCGTGCGTAACGACCTGCCCTATAAATCTGTCATGTTAATTAACCCGTACGGTGAACGACGTAAACAAAAAAACAAACAAAAAAATCACAGAATTAAGATTTTTGCTCATCCCACAGCACATAAAATGGAATAAAAAGCAATCAAAAACTCCTATAAACGCCAAAGTTGTAACAATTAAAACGTCAGTTCATCCCGCAAAAAAAAAAGTCCTTACACAGCTCTGTATACGGAAAAATAAAAAATGTATGGATCTCAGAAGACATCGATGCATAAACGTGTTTTCCTGGTTAAATAAAAGTGTTTTTATTGTATAAAAGCAGTAAAACAAAGAAAATATACAAATTGGGTATCACTGTAATTGTATTGACCTTCTGAGTAAAGCTAGCATGTTATATATACCGTACAGTGACTGCTATAAAAAATAAAAATCGCTAGCAAGATTGCTGTATTTTGTTCAAAACATCTCAGAAAAACCTTAATAAAAAGTGAACATAGCATCATATGCACCCCATAATGGTACCAATAAAAACATCAACTCATCCCGCAAAAAAACAAGCCCATACACAGCTCTGCAGACAGCAAAATAAAACGATATGGCTGTCAGAATAGGACAACATAAAAACGCAATTTTTTATAGACATTTCTATTGTGTAAAAGTAATAAAACTGAAAAAACTATATAAAATCTCTATCATTGTAATTGTACCGACCTCCATAGTAAAGTTATCCTGTCATTTACACTGCACGGTGAACACTTTAAAATTGAAACCCAAAAAACAACAACAGAACTGCGTTTTTACCCCCCATTTTCATGGCCCCATGCTAAAAAAAAAAACTATGGAACACCTGTGCACCCAAAATGCACAGTACACCCCTAGATGAGATCCCTGAGGGGTGTTGAATCCAAAATGGGGTGACTTCTGGAAGGTTTCACCTGTTCTGCTACTTTGGGGGCTTTGCAAATGCGACATGGCCCCACCAAAATCTGCGTTCCAAAAGCCAAATAGCGCTCCCTCCCTTGTACGCCCTGCCATGCGCCCAAACAGCAGTTTGCACCCACATGTAAAGTAGTGCCGAACTTGGATAAATTGCTTAACAAAGTTTTAGGATTCTTTTTCCCAGGATTCCTTGTAAATATGAAACATTTCTTTAAAAAAATTTTTAATTTTCACAGCCTAATGCTAAAAAAAATTTGTGAATCACCTCTGGGGTCTATATACTCACTGCACCCCTGGATAAATTCCTTAAGGGGTGTAGTTTCCAATATAGGGTGTTTTTAGGGGTGTTTATTAAGATTTAGCACCTTAGGGTGTCCTCAAACCTGAAATGGCACCTAAATAAAATCGTATTGAAAATGAGACTCCAGAGTCCTGTAGGTGCTCCTCCTATTCTGGGGCTTATGGTTGAGCCAAATAATGCACTAGGGCCACATATGGGATATCTCTAAAAATGGCAGACCTGGGGGAAATGATATTAAGTTGCATTTACCTAGTCACATTTACCGTATTCCAGTGAATAATGGATAAATATTGAAAATCTGCAAAAATAATGAAATTTTGAAATTTCACCTCCACTTTGCTTTAATTTCTGTGAAATACCTAAAGGGTTATCAAACTTCCTAAACACTGTTGTAAATACTTTAAGGGGTCTAGTTTCTTAGAAGGCGTCATTTATGGGGGTATCTAACATGCAGGCCCCTCAAAGCCACGTCAGAACTGGAGTGGTCCCTAAAAAAATGTATATTGCAAATTTTCTTGAAAATGTGAGAAATTACTACTAAGTTTCTAAGCCCTCTAATGTCATAAAAAAAAGACATTTAAAAAATTATGCCAACCTATAGTGGACATATGGTAGATGCTAGTTATAAACTATTTTGTGGTGAATAATTATCTGTCTTGCACCCAGAAATTTTGGAACATCCAAAATCACAAATTTTTCCAAATTTTCATGAAATTTTGATATTTTTCACTAACAAACAAGGATTATATGGATAAAAATTTCTTACTAACTTAAAGCACAATGTGTCACGAGAAAACAATCTCTGAATCACAGGGATAGGTAAAAGTGTCAAAAAGTTATTCTCACATAAAGTGACATGTCAGATTTAAAAAATAGGACTGTGTCAGGAAGGCCAAAACTGGCTGGGTCCTTAAGGGGTTAATCTATGCGCGACCAGGAGTTATGTACCGGGGAAAAGAGTGTATACTCCCTTCCTTCTGGATGCAGGGATCTCCAGGAATGGAGCCAACACTAAGGGCGACATGCATGATCGGGAGTTGCGCCTGTTTTCTGGCGAAAATGGCGCCTCACCGATCCGAATCCCCTGTCGGACGCAGTGATGCGGTGTTAGGCGCAACCTTCGCCACTTTCGGATGCGCCTAACATGAAGGGGCTTGCAATGGGCGCGGTGTGGGCGTTCTGGGGCGGGACGCGGCACATTCGAATACTCCGAGTCATGTATGACACGGGTCGGCAAAGTGCGGCGCATTACAGCGCTCGCCAGCTCCGATAGGCAGACCTAGTTGAATGTGGTCTAAATGAGCTGGAGGAGGCGAAGTGAAGCGAGAACGTAATGGAATGGGGCAAAATGTGCTCTAGGTCGACTGTTACAACAGTTCCATGAGGCATGGAGTATGATTCCAAAAATCGCTTTTATTAGGTGTAAAACATTATCAGAAAAAAGAGCTCAAACCTTCTAAAAAAAAAAACATAAATAAAAAAAATTTCCAAAAAAAAAGAACGGCGCTATATCAGGAATAAGGAAATTGTAAATTGCCGGGAAATACAGTAATTCAAATTCTGTAAGCTCTTCTCATTGGTTGGCATGAACCAACCAATCAGAATACGAGCGACAGTGAACCATTATAACCTATGGAGGAGTATTGACCAATCAAATGAAAAGGCGGGACAGTTCAAAATACAGTAAAAAGGCAGAAAAGAGCTGATTGGTTGAAGTAGCGGGGGCTTGGCTATCACGGCCAATCAGATTAGGAGCAAAATTTAAACATTATAATCTATGGAGAAGTATTGACCAATCAAATGACAAGGCGGGACAGTTCAAAATACAGTAAAAAAGGCAGAAAAGAGCTGATTGGTTGAACTAGCGGGGGGCTTGGCTATCCCGGCCAATCAGAGCGCGAGCTACTTTGTCCCATTGTAGTCTATGGAGAGATCGGGGCAATGAAATCTCGGCTCTCAGCACCATGTGGCGTGGAGTATGATTAAATAAATTGTTTTTATTAGGTGTAAAATATTATCTGAAAAAGAGCTAAAACCTTCTAAAAACATACATCAATCAAATCGGCGCAACATCAGGAATTGCGATATAGAAAATTTCCGGGAAATACAGTAATTCAAATTCTGTAAGCTCTTCTCATTGGTCGGCAAAAACCAACCAATCAGAATAGGAGTGACAGTGACCCATTATAAGCTATGGAGTAGTATTGACCAATCAAATGAAAAGGCGGGACAGTTCAAAAAACAGTAAAAAAGACAGAAAAGAGCTGATTGGTTCAACGAGCGGGGGCTTGGCTATCCCAGCCAATCAGAGCGCGAGCTACTTTGTCCCATTGTAGTCTATGGACAGATCGGGGCACTGAAATCTCAGCTCCGTGTGGCGTGGAGTATTAGTAAATAAATCGTTTTTATTAAGTGTAAAACATTCTCTGTAAAAGAGCTAAAACCTTCTATAAACATACTTAAATAAAATAACTAACAACGCGTTTTTCGCCAGTACCGGCGCTACATCAGGAATTGCGATATCGAACATTGCCAGGAAATACAGTTATTCCAATTCTTGAAGCTCTTCTTATTTGTCGGCAAAAACCAACCAATCAGAATAGGAGCGACAGTGAACCATTATAACCTATGGAGAAGTATTGACCAATCAAATGAAAAGGCAGACAGTTCAAAATACAGTAAAAAAGGCAGAAAAGAGCTGATTGGTTGAGACCAGGCGGCAGATATGCATCCACCAATCATATGTAGTGCGTCTATTTCGAATGGAGAAAGAAGGGCGTGATAGAAGGGCGCCCTAAAAGTTCTTACTGTCTATGGGAAATTTTTCTAGTACTATGATTGGTTGGGGGAAGAGGGGCTCGTCCTGCTTAGCCAGTCAGCGGGTGAGCTACTTATCTCATAGAGTTCTATGGGGAAAAGAAATGCAGAGCGAGCTCTGTTTGTGGTTGGCTCAGTTAAAAGAGGCGCGATTATTTGGGCCAATGGGAGAGTGAACGACGCTCTTATAGGTTTTCTAATGCAATCTATAATAAAACTATACATGGCTGAAATCAAATGATAAGACTCACGAAGTTGTACCGATCTCTATATAAAATGAACAATAATATGGGGGTAACGAAAATAAACAAATAAAAATGAATTCAATGAGTTCATTTTTATTTCTTTATTTTCGTTACACCCATATTATTGATCATTGGCTAACGTAAATAATGAAATAAAAATGAATTCATACATGAGGCGCAGCTTTCCCGTTCGAGCGCTCGAAAACATGCGCTCCGACACGGCGAGATTCATACATGTCGCCCTAAATCTCTGTCATTTTGTGAATTGTGTTGAATAGTTGAACTTTTCCTGTCCTCTATTTCGCTTGGTACAGTATTAAGATCCCCTCCCATTAAAGGGGTTGTCTCACTGCATTGATTCATCTTACCTCAGACCTGTTTTCTTGGTTTCGTTTGAATTCGGGGGCGTGTTAACTGGCTTCTATTAGGCTGCAGTAGAAGCCAGGTCTGTAGCTATAGCAACCAGCGCTGGCAGCCTATCAGGAGAGATCAAGCAGGTCAGGAGCTATAGCGACCTGAGGAGCTAGTGCAGCCCATACAAGAGGGGATATCTCAGAGTAAGTAGGATACTGTTAATGGACACATATTGCAAAGTGACGTGTTTTTGCAAGATCTTTAACATAGAAAGCAATCCTTGTAGTGAGACAACCCCTTTAAGTCAATTGTGTTGGTTAGAATTTTTAGGAGAGATTCCTAAAAGACAAACTTTGGTTATTATTAGGGCTATATATATTGTATACACTAATCTTTTCAGAAGGATTCATCAAAATTAGGTTTACATCCCTACCCTCAGAGTCTTTAATCTGATCTAATACTTTATATGGTAAATACTTGCAAATCAAAGTAATAACCCCTTCTTTAGAATCCTTAACCAGGGAACCAAACACTTCACCTACCCATAGCTTTTTTTAATCTGGTAATTTCTGACTCCTCCAAGAGAGTTTCTTGGAGAATTGGCATGTCCACTCTTAGTCGCTGTAAGTGTCGCAGTACCATCATTCTCTTCTGGGGAGAGTTTATCCCTTTATATTCCAGGATATAATATGCATAAAAATATTATTTCAATTGTTTTTATTAAAGGAAGTGTTATCCCAAAAAATCCCACTAACTTGTATAACCAATCCCAAATATCCAAAACAACCCCCTAATTTTTCTTCATATTTAAAAAAAAACCCAAAAAA